>VWZY01013422.1:92596-117066 GCA_013399075.1 Chloroceryle aenea | reverse complement strand
TGGCGGTCCCGCCGGCACCGCGAGCCCGGGGACCGGGGCCCGCCCGCTGCGGGGGGGCGAGAGATCAAAGCAGGGGCGTAGGCTGGAGTTCCTTGCCCTCCTCCCGGCCTTGCGCTGGTACCTCAGCACGCCCTCCTCCTTTACTGCAAGCAGCAAGGCAGATGAGGGGACTTTGCCGAAGAAGGAAGTTGCCAAGCTTCTCCTGATAATTGCCCGATTTCACTGTCCTGTGCGTCCGTACGAACAAAGTTATTGAAAAATAACCAATGGCAAAATAATTGCAAGACTCTTCTGTATTGTTCTAGTAATGTTTGAATTTCTGCTTTGCATCCAGTAGTAGAGCAAATCGTGCTGAGCAGTAACAACCTGGTATTCCCGCAGCTGCTGTGGGTGGCTGGCCCTGGCCTCTCCTCGAACTGGCAGGCCCACGGACTATTAAGTCAATGGAATTCATCGCCCCAGGATGTAGCAAGGAGCGAGGCTTATGAAAACTCAGCAGAGATTAGATATGCCTACAGATAGCAAGAATATCCAGAGCTGCAACTGGGAAGCATATTTAAAAGCACAAAAGTTCTGATAAGATTCAGGGCGTACATCAAACTTGTCATTAACGGGGAAATGACAGACAATGCCTGAAGGTCAAGTCACTCCATAATTACCTGTTGCAGAGTTTCTCATGTCTTCCCTTAATTTATCTAGGGCTGGTCACTGTCACAGGCAGGATACTAGGTTGAAGGTACAGCTTCCTAAGGCTACGCAGCTGCCCAAAAAAAGCAGGCTTGCCTTTCCGGCATGCCCTCAGCTGTCCCCCCATGCCACCGCAATGGTCCACAGGGGGAAATGAGTCACATTAGCCACTCGCCACAGGAGCAAACCCCCGGGGACAGGGCTGCAGAGATCAGGAAGAAGGGCAGGCTACACCTTGCAGTTACAGCACAGTCTTACATTAAACTGATTTGAAGCTGCATGTTTACCAAGCCACAGTCCAAGGCAGTACACCAGTTCTCCATGGTCTCATTCCTGGGCCACAGATGCATCTGGGACACCATCAGCTGACATCTCCTTTCCCTCTTCCCCATCCCCATCTTGCTGGCCCCTCACAAATTCTTCACCTTCTATGTGCAGCCGTTCCTACCCCCCACCAAAGTGGGGACTGGGGCTGTTTATGCCAGCTAAGTGCTCTTCCCACACCAGTACACCATACATCTTGATAAAGCCACCTCAACACCAGCAAAATAACTCACACTGAGAACTAAAAGCAGTTACTCAGGTCACAAGGTATTAAATCTTTACTTTCCCACCAACTCTGATTCTCTCAGATTTTTGTATGTAGTTTGGCATCTGGCAGATTAGAAAGTTGCATAGCTTTTAAAAACAAAACCAGCATAGATGCAAATGTGTCAGATCTCGAGCCTGCTTGCTGGCACTGTAAAGCCCAAATTTGTTCAAGATAGCTTTAAGTTAAATGACAAGTTACTTAAATACAACTAAAATGTCTAAAGCAAGCATTTTAATATAAATAAGCCTTATGTTACCTGGCTCACCAAGATCAGTCCCATGGAAAATGGACATCCCACCAGAGATCTGCTGTGCTTGCCCCCTGAACTTGCTCAAGATCCAGTAACCTCAGTTTACAAAGCTTTTGGATAAAATGTCCCTGACCATGATCACAATTAAGGTGAAGAATTTTAAGTGACTCAGATGTGCTACAAAATGGGATTTGTGTTTTCAGACTACAGGGATGTATTTTAACGCAATCTGGTGGTACACTTGATGGGCTCCCCAGCAACAAAAGGCACCGTGTGCATAGCTTGTGTGCCTGGTGACAGCCTCAAACCTGACAGCACGTGGGTGGACCATCAAGCTGGCAAAAAGGGCCATTGAGACAATAAGCTGCTGCAAGGGAGCTCAAGTCCATCTGTGCAAGATCAGTTGCAAAGCCTGGGCTCGTGTTTATACGCCTTGCTCTGGCAGCAAGGCACAGCATTCACCCTGTCTGTGAAGCACCATTTATATTGATAACACCAAAAGATTTACAGTATCACTTTCTTTTGCTGCAACAAAGAACGGTGGAGAAAATATATCTAAGTTATTTGTGGTATGTCCTCTAATATGAGTTCACTCCTCAGCTCTAGCTCTTTTCTTAAGCCCACTGATTTTAACAGTGATTTTTTGTCTTTGCATTTTAATTTTTATTTTGACAGTGGTTTTTTACTCTTTCTTTTTAGACATGAACAGTTCACATGAAGGTACAATCAGATGTGATGCCTTTCCATTTTGATTTGCTTAATGCTTGCAAATAACATACCCATATCCTATTAAGTATTTTATAAGGCTGATAATTTCAGATGAACTGGTATCCCTGTGGATTTCATTGTTCCCAGGTTACCTTGTTCTCATATTTTTAAGGTGTCTGTCCCCATACTTTTCCACCTTCTCAAATTGACTTTTTGAACTGTCCTAGCTAAGATTCATCCAAGGCTCTTTGTTTAGTGCTGCACTGAAACCTCTACACTACCAGCCTTGCATTATTTTTGCTTCACTCTGGCAGGCCTTTTGAATAGTCAAAAAACAAACCAAAACAAAACACTGCAAAATGAAACCAGACAGCCAAGTCTCAAGATAAAGTTAATAATAAGCTTTCTGAAAGTATACTTGTTCTTAGGAGAATTACTGAAGCATTAGGTAAAAATAATGAAGTTAAAAGCCAAAGAATGTGGCACAGGAGAGAGATTTAAAACATAGACAAGCACTCTGATGCTCTCCATGAGTCCCTCCAAGAAGTAATTCAATCCAGTGAGAAGTTAAGCTGGCAATCAGCTATCATAAGATCACACAGGCCACTGGCAAGAAGGGGAAGATGCTCTTTTAAAAAAAATTAAGCTCAAGTAGCACTATGGTGTTACAAATGCACCTATGAGGAAAAGGAGAAATTTTTTTTTATGTTTTTGTTAAAGATTGATGACGCAGATAGAATTTCAGAATATTTTTGAACTACAGACCATTCAAGGCAGTTAAAAGTGGTCACTCAAGTAACACAACCAAAAATAGTAATGGGCACTCTGTGTTCCAAAGCAAGAGTCTCACGAATAAAATACTAATGAAGAGTAATCACAGGCAGATAACCCATGTGATATGCAGTTATTTGTTGTGTGTGGGGAAACCCAATATTTAAAATCACTGTTACATTCAAGAATAAAATTCAGCGTTAAAACCCTTTGTGGTTTTGGAGAGTCAGTTCAGAGAAATGTAACATCATGCAAAACTTTCAGAAGAGTGGAAATGAAAGCTCAACTTCCTAAATGGCAAAACAGGTGTGAATAATTTTATGAATCTGGCAAAGATTAGGACGTTCAACTACCATAACTGAAATAACCCTTAGAGGCAGACATCAAAGTTCATAAAGGTGGACTGCGTCACAAGGTCTTAAAGCTACAGTTGTTTACCTGTATTAAAATACCACTTTACTGAGGTGATCACAATACCACGGGAAAGTATGGTTGAACAGGATTACAAGGGGTAGTTCAGTAAGTTCATCCTCCACTCTGAAGAAGAACCTACGAGTGTGCACCACCCCTAACAGACCTTTAGCTAACACATTCTTGAAACACCGTTCGGTAGTGTAGCACCTCCCCTACAGGTCATCCCTTCCAGAGTTTAAGGTTAGCTTTTCTTAACATCCCATTTTAAATCTGTAACATTGCCCATTTGCTTTTTAGCAAAAGAAAGAGAGGGAGCACAGACCATCCCTGTTTTTTACAGCTATGTTTCGGGTTTTTGAGGACTCTTTTTGCTCCCCCCACTCCTCTGCTTTCAGACTAAACAAAGGGACAACTAATAAAACATCCTATAGAGTTTACATTAACTCCATCAGGAACTGCATGTTGTTTACATGTTTCTAAAACATCCTCTCAGTCCTCTCACATACAAACTGGGAGGACTTAATAAAATAGGGAAGCTACTAAAAAATCACCCAGCCAGAAATGTTGCTTTGAGCCCCGGGACCAAGACACTGACTCTTGCATGCAAGCCTTGGTCTTTTTTCCAAATTTTTGCCAGACTGCATCAAAAGGCACTGGGTCAAAGAAACAGGAAAGCTAAAAGCAAGGCAGGGCATGGACTTGTAGAGTCTTGTAGCATTTAAGGCCACATTTCTGTTAAAATAAAAACAGTAATGTGAAGACCTCAAGAGAAGGGTCTACACATTCCTCCTGTCCTACCTCCCCTGACTTCAGTCACTCCTGACTGAAACCCTGCAGAGGTGCTTACATGCTTTGGCAAGCAGGACTTGTGGTCCTGCAGCTGTGGGCAGCAGCGTTCGGTGGGGTGGGAGCAGTGAAGGGAAGCAGGATGTGGGCAGTGGAAGGAAAAGGAGCAGCACAGGGACTAAACTTTGATACCCCTTTCTAAACCTGCATTAGTATCATTAGTGACCCTATCACTATCTATAATTATCATTGCTATGAATTTACAAGATGTCCCCAGGTCCTGGCTGCTTCAGGAACCTTTTGGTCAGTTCTGGAGTCCTGTGGGTCTCTCCCCCTCTCTTTTCTGCCTTCACATGTCATTGCAAGCCCTCGCCCTAGTCCTGTGAAGGTTTCACCATGGGCATAGCTTTACTGATGATTAGTCCCTATAGGACATATTAAATCTTAAGATATATTAGGACTGAGATCCAAAAGGGTTCCTAATTAATAGTATGTTGTATCTGGCTTATTTGTAACATATTTATAGGGAAATAAAATTATTACATTATGTTCATTATGTAAACTATAACTGTATAGCAAAGACTACCCAAAAATAAGTTGCAGAGGAAGAAAGAGTTTGTAATAGACTGTCCCTTTAAGATCAGAATAAATCATTCAGAAATCATGTGGGTTTAGTTTTTTTTCTGCAGGCCAGTGGTAATTTCAAATGATCAAAGCAAAGCAATGAAGCTGAAATACAACCAACACAGAACTTCCACGCAGTCCTGTAGTTTCCTCACACCAGTAAACTTTCTGTTTACTCCTTTCGTCCATTTGTCTTGAATTAATAGCTCAGGTCTGTTTAGTACCACTGGCAGCAATGACAATTACTCTTTGATTCATACTCAGCAAGTTGTTAATTCAAAATAGGTAATTCCAGCCACACAAACATGAGTGCAGACTGAAAACAAACAGGAGCCAGCTCAACAGCTTCTCTCCATCTCCTTGTGAAGAAATGCCATGGGGACATGCACTTACTATGAAAGAAACAACCTTAGCATTGTCAGGAATCCTTTTCTGGATCCTAAACTCTTAATTCTGCCCAACCTTTAATCATAGAATCATAGAAATGTCTGGGTTGGAAGGGACGTCTAGAGGTCATCTAGTCCACCCCCCCTGCTGAGAGCAGGGACATCCTCAACTAGAGCAGGTTGCTCAGAGCCTCATCAAGCCTCACCTTGAATGTCTCCAGGGATGGGCGACTCTTTTTTCTAAAGTCCTCAAAACTAAAGGGATACCTGGAAACCAAAGACAACCCATGTAGTTGTTTCTTACACGTTCACACACTTGCAGTCATACACCAGGTCTGTGGTTTTCATCTACTATACTTGGACTGGTCATAAGATAATAGAACTCCAAGCCGGTTCACCTCCCCCACCCCATCGAGGGGTTGTGCTTGGAGCAGTCAGACCTACATTATTCCAAAGGTGGATAGAGAAGGGATGGAAACAGGAGACTGTGCTTGCCTCCCTTCTTACAGTGCTGCCTACATGTGGTCACCTGCCCACTGCACAGTCTTACTGAAATCAATACAGTGGATCATAATTTTAAATGTGCACATAGTTTGAAGGATTGGGGACTTTGTTGCTACCTAAAGCTATAAAGATAAAACTGTACCTTCCTGATAGTTTTGGAATTAGCATCATCTTCGGGTTAGAGTTTGACAGTTTCCCAGAATATTCACAACATATCCCTTTTTATCTCAAAAAGATGTGAGTGCTGCCAATCCAGTGTAACAAGATGACTCAGACTGGTCAGCGTAAGACTACAAGTACAACCTTCATTAAGGGTGTATTTCTGCAGTTTGAAGAGGAGTCTGGCCTTGTCATGCAGGGCAAGCACTGACCTTTCCACATTCTGTCCTGCCCCAAAACCCAGTGGTACCACCTGGAAGACTCCCATCGCCTTTGAAAGGAAGGATTTTGATAAAACTCATAAAGCAATCCTCTGCTGTACTTGTGTGTGTTCTTCTTTCAGGTTATTTGCATTCCAGTTAGGCAGAACTGCTCTCTAAAACAGACACATTTGCTAGTAATTTTCCTTTCTTCCTCTCCTGTTGACTACAAACTGCATTATTAAACAGGTACTCTCTTTTCATAGAATTGAAAAGTAGATTTTATAATACAAAAGATGAACAAATACTTCGCGTATCTGTCATACATTTAATCAGAAGGTTTCAGAGAGCTGTGCAAATGTAGCACAGGGAGTCTTGCCCTGACCCTCATTCTCGTTTCAAAGGCTGGATTTCTGTGGTATAGACAGATCAGTGGATATGACAGAAGTAGTAAGAGTTCAAAGCTGAGAGTCATGACACATCTGGCAATCCCTTCCCTGATGCAATGGCCTTTTTAGCTTATGCTGTAGCCAGCCCTAACAATGTCAGATCACAAGTCCGTCAACACCCAGATGTAGCCCAGAAGCCCTGACTCAATAAACAGGTGATGAATTCATCCTTACTTTCACAGTCCCATTGATGTGAACAGTCAGACGTAAGTAGCTAACATTGGCATAAGGGAAGCTCAGAAGCCTGGAAGTGCTGTCGTCTAATTCTCTCTAAGTACCCATGCCTTGCCAGGGTAAGCAATTGAGCTACTATATGAGAAAATATAATCTTAAGGAAACATTCTATCATAAAGTGTACAGAAAACAGACATTCTACTTTTAATTCTGTTCCTAATTGCTAACAGTATGTAAAAATACTCGGGGCAGTAAAATTAACTAGGACCTTCTGTTTTAAGTATAGAAACCACAACTGTGGAAGCTCAGCATGCTTTGTGGATACCACGAAAATGTGAGCCCTAATGCACTGTAGCTGCAATCTGATTCCCAGCATCTGTCCTCAAACTGGTGAGTTGGTGGGGGAAGGGGCCTTCTGGTCAAGGAATCACACCCACATTGTCATTTCCTAGACAAAGAAGAATAAATTGTCCTGTCATACTATGTACGAGACAACATTTTACTCTGTTTAATAAACTGGAATGTAATAGATCGTAGAAACTCCCTAGAAACTGTCCGCCCAAGTTTAGGACTTTTCTAGTAAATCATCTTGACAACAGTCCATGAAGACAAGCATCCCAGAAAGACACCGGTGTTTGACAGGACAACAGATCTGACAGCTTGCTGCTGAAAATGCCTATCTAATCCATCCAGTCCACCCTTAGCTGGAAAAGTGGGAAAAAATCATCCTCTAAGTGCAGTGCTCTACGCCTGCTGAGCCAGCCTTGCCAGCTGAAGCACTGCGGGTTGCAGCAGGGCAGCCCCACCGGCGTGTTCATGCTTGCCCACTTGCTCCCTAGCTTGCAAGCCCAGCAGGCAATGGAGAAGCTGCCAGCTGCTAATGCAAGGTAATTCTTTTTCCCCCCTCGTACTGCTGCAGTGCTGCACAAGACAAACATTTTTCACATTTTCAGTAGGATGCAACCACCTTTGAAAATTCTGCCCTGAATCAGGTTTTCTTTTAGCTCACTGAGATTTCTCAGTAACTCCTTTTCACAGTTGGTCCACGTCCCATTCACTCACCCAACAACTTCTCAATTCCCACCTTTGCTGTCATGATGTTTCTCCTCCACTGTGAGAACACTGGTGCAGGAGGAACAAAAAGTAGGACAGTTTAAAGAAGTGGCAGGAGTGCAGGGAGTGGAAAAAAAACAGAAGTAAGAAACAGGCAAATTGGCAAAGTAAGAGCCGAAGAAAAAATGTAATATTTTGAAATAAGAATCAGGTTTTTATCACCAGAATTTCTGAAAATCACAAAACAAATGACTAGGAAAATTTCTGGGTAGAAAAAGTGCACACATCCAGGAAAGCTGGAATCAGTGTTACTGATTCTGAAGGAAGATGTACAGAAAAAATATACTGGAAAATTAGAAAGGAAAATGATGGGAAAAGTACACTTCATGGAATGAGAGCTAAAGAAAACCTATGTATCAGGGCTGAGAAGATACCAGAGAACTAGAAAAGAGGGGAAAGAAAAAAAAAAGGAAAATATGGTGGTGCTTTTTTTTTTTCTTTCAAATTTGTGGAATGATGTACACACAGCATCTAAAATCCTTGATTTATGAGATTTAAAGTCAGCCTCCTGGATTCACATATGGAGGGCTGAGGAAGGGAGGGAGCAAATGCCTTACATCAATGAGAAGTCCAGCAGAGCTGTAGACTGCACAGGGCTGTGGCCTTGTCAGAGGCATCCTGCTTCCATATGGCTCTTGCTCTCCTCTGCCTACATTTTATCAATCAGATGTAGCAACAGCACTTTGGGAAAAAAAACCAACAGGGATGGCCAGAGAGAAAAAAAAGCAACATTTGCACTTAGATGCAGTAGGAAGAACCATCCCACCCCGAGGGAAAGAAGCTGTTTATGCCTCTGCCTGCTGCCACATCTGGTCCTGCAATGGGTGAGAAGGTCAGAACCTGAGCTCTGGGCTGATGCAGGGAAGATGTCGCTACTTATTTTCATCTGTTTCTTTAATGAAAATCCCACGATGTTATAAAAAACAAAACACAGAGGGGATATATTTGGGTCTCAAGGGCAAGTACTTGTAAGCTTGGAAAGGCCTCTTTCATGACTGACTGCCTCGACCGTACCATGTCCCCCAGCCCTGCACACAGGGCATGACCAAGACCCTCTTTACTTCTCTAGCCTGCAGCATAGGTCAGACATGGGTCAGTATTCAGGTCACAAGGGAAACTGTAAATCTGGTATTTGATATGCTTTGGTTGATTTGTTATAGATAGCCTTTTATACATAACATGTATGTGAAATAGAATTTATAGAACTTGGAGCTACACTGCCAAATACCTGTTTCTCAGCTTGCTCCCAGGGTCTGATGTTGTGATGGTCTTATTTTGCACGTTAGTTCATTTGGGGGGTCCTCTTTTATAGCAAATCAATGCATTTCATTCAAAACAAATCCCAGACATGCTTCCAGGGATAGTTAGCACCAGAAATCACGCCAACCTGGCAGTGTGAACCCCCCAGCCTTCCTCTGTTTTTCACTATCCCCTTACAGTACCCCAGCCAGTGTCACCCCCTCAGCCTCCCCTCATGTTTTCCAGACAATGTGAACCAATAAAACATGCACACCCTACCGTAAGTCCACAGTTACGGGGCTGCAGGACACTGCCTGCCCTGAGAAATATGGACCTGAGCTGCTTTGCACTACCCAGCCTGAGGCCAGGGGTCACTACTCCCTGGGATGGAGGCCTTTGGCCACCAAGGCAAATAGTCACGGCTGGCTCAGAAGCTGTGCTGCATCTACTCATTATTTTTCAGTCTTAACTTTAAAAGAAAAATATTTCATTAGTTTAATGTTACATTCATTGCTTATGTTTACATTGTTTATGATGTTAAGCTTGTTTGCTAAAATAACAACTTATAAAATCAGGAAAAATCCCAACTATTCTTACAAAATAAAATTTTTGTCTTATTTTACTAATCTTACATGATTAATCTTCCCTGTCATTTGAAAAGGGAGGATCCGAGATTGCAATGCTGTTGTCATCTGGATAGACAGAAATGGTGGAAGAATATGTAAAAAGAGGGTTTACACTTCAGAGCTTGTCATGTGAAATTTTGCCAATTGCAGGATACAACAAATTGTACAGAGATCCTGCGGAAGCAATGTCTCTGGTACTTTCCCACAGCAGCAATGTCCAAATTCCAATGCCATGGCTGTAGATTGATTTTTTAAGGCTTTAAAGAGGTGTAAACTCTAAGCTTCTGGAAACCAAACTGGTTGTAAATTAAGCAAGAGTTTCATAAAACCACTTGTAATTGTTATTCAATCCTTTTTCATCAGATATGGCCCCAGCCTCATGGCACAAAAGCATTATTTACATACCATGTTTGAGAAGGCAGGTGGGTTTAAGTTAGGCACGTGCACAGGGGCGTTAGACAAGAATGGTCTGTATTTGAGAGTTGCTGCTCCAGCATGACCTGTGCTTTAAGGAAACTTGGTTAAAAATCACAGAGACTGGTACATCCGAAGGAGAAGCTGGGGGAAGGGAAGCAGGGGAGGTGAAGCAGATGTGTCTAACTCGGGCTGTTTTACAAGCTATGACTCCAGCATTCAGTATCAAGCATATGCTATATTTTCTACTTGAAAGCTGACTGCCACTTCAAATGAAAATGGGTTTGTATGTGCTGCACCATAAAATTACACAGACACCAAGGTCCATGCTAACTAGCTGTTTACCTCTATGCTTCTACCACAGCACATAAGTTATAATCAGAGGAAGGAAACTCCTTAGAGATCTGAAGGCTTTAATTGTTTCAGTGTGCAGATGGTTTGCATTACAGCAAATCGACACAGCTCAAGGTCAATTCATCGTTCAGCAATAGCTGCTTAAGCGAGTGAATTTACTTTGTTTACGTCTCTTCTGGGGAAGGTTTAACTGCTTTGTGACTTATTTTATAGATGTTTCTAGGCTTAAGAAACACTGCAACAGGTGAAACTGGAAGAGCGTAGGTTGCCACAGCCATTTCCTTCATGTCTGGTACTAAGCAATTTTTAGAGCAGCTAAATATAGCTGTTTTCCTACAACATTTGAACATTTTGTTTTATCATGTTCTCTTTTCTGTCAGTGACATTAAAATGCTCTCTTACAGACTCACAATGACTCCCACAACTCTGATTTTCTTTCCTGTGTTGAGATGTGCCATGCAACCACTGCACTTTGAGACCCAACCAGCTACTCTTGCCCTTAGCTATCAGTCTGACCTGCCCCTCTCCCAGAGGTTCCCGGTCCCTCAGCACAGGCGGCTCAGCTGTTCGTAAAGCAGCTGCTGAACTGACTCAATTTAGGGCTTAGACAGTTAGGATAAACTGGAACCAATTTTGATTTATTTTATTTTATTTTTTTTTTAATAGCAGCAGGCTGAAATCTGTCAGAGCAGCTGAGCCATCCCTCCAGGCGAAACGGAGCTCCCCAAGTTGAAAACAGGCTGGGCATTGGGGCAGGGGGGTCTACTGATACTAAGGTGTCATTGGTCAGAGGTTGGAAAGCTTTGTGTAGGAGGAGAACACAAAGGACTCTGGGGCACAAAGCACCAGGCTGCTTGGGCCACAAGCACCTTCTTTTGTGCCATATACCAACTGGATTCCAGGTCTGCCCAGGTAGCTGCCATTACAAAGGCAATCCCACCAATGCCAACTGTTAAAAAATTACATCCAGCAAAACCAGTGCATGACTTTTGTTTTAAAACGGATGATCTTTTTCTTCACACCTCATCATCAAGGTCTGCTGATCACTACTTACTCCCATATGCTGCCCCCACTGTTTATCCTCTACCTTTTGTCCTGCAGGGGCAGTACCAGACCCCAACATAACTGTGAGGCAGCACCATATCTTCCCACCTGCACCTGGTGTCCAGAGTGCCCGACCTGGAGAGAAACCGCAGCAATGTGTTGCCAAAGAGAGGTTACATTCCTGCGACACAACAGATGTACATATATGTCCATATATCCGTATGTGCAAGTAATTGAACATTGCGGGTGCTCCTCCCCTGTACTGACTTGTGACCAAATTAGCAGAGTCACAGGACAATTAAAAGATGGGTTGTACCTCAAGGTCCGAAAATAATCAGTGAACTCGCAGTCTACTTGCAGACCTCAAAATATGTCAGAAATGTCACTGAATGTAACATCACAGCAGAACAATGATAAAAAGCTCACTCTCTTTGCTGTGTTTATTAGGGCACCTAACTTCATTTCGTCTGGGTCTGAAAGGTTTTTTAAAAACTGTTTCAAAGACCTGTTTGTAAATTTAGGAAAACTCTGCAAAACTTTTGGAAAGAGGCTTGCAGCAGGGCTGTGAGGGTTTGAAAGAGAGGCACCCACCACTGTGACCATACCTAAGGATTTCACATCCATACCCTGGAGGCAATCTCCTGCCACAACGCCTCCCAGCCCCAGTGCTCCACTCGGGGGTCATCGATGTGGCCTTAACATCTGCTTCAGCATCTGCTCTCGCGGGAGGATCTGCCTCTGTGTGCTTTGCTGCTTTCAAAGGTCTGCCTGCTATTGCTCAGGCCGTCTGGCAGCGTTCTGCACTGCTCTGCGGTCAGGCAGATACCCATACAAGCACACACGATGATCCACCCCCCTCCTTGAAGGGAGTCTGGCTGGCACAGCCACTACTGCAAATCCGTAATCCAGTTTTAGTGGGTCCATTTAAAATAACTTCAGGAGGTGAAAGGCAGCCTGAGCTTTAGGCCTAATTCTTCGCATAGATAATAAGCTGAGGTGCGTTTACAGGGCAGAGTGTAAACTTTGTCTAGCTCCTAACTTGGACAAGAGTCTGCAGGCATCTGGGCCAGAAGGCGTGCAGCTGCCAAAATGAAGCAGGCTGCTGGAAGCAGAGCAAACTGCCTCATCGGCCCTGCCAAGAGATTCTGCAGGTCAGCTATTGAAATGATTTGCACATCAGCATTTTTCAAATTTCAAATGCAGCCTTTTCCAAAAGACCACAGCAAGAGCATTTGTAAAGAAGGGGATGTTCTCAGAGGAAAGCAATTTCCTAAAGAATCCATTTCCTTACTCAAACACCAGAAAGGTGGAAGGTTTTCCTAAAGCTGGCACCAAGGGCGTATCTGTAACATGGAGATAATTACTGGAAGTAACCAGTGAAACTGCCAAGTCCAACTACAGCAGAACTGTCAGAGGTTTTTTCCTTCTTACTTTCAGCCAAAAACCACAGGTGACTTAAAAGAAATGAAAGTGTGAGGAAGATTCTGGAATGACCAGGAAAGACTTCTCTCACATACAGGGCTTTAGCACTGTCTACAGGACTTGTCTATGAAATGTTGCCAACTGTTGGACCATGGCCAACTCATCTTAAAATTTGGGCGGCCTCAGGGTGGGTGGGATGGAGGTACGCAGACTTCTCTCACATCAGAGGCTACGTATCTGCTAACCTCTCTTTCTGGCTTGGGATACAGGGCAGTTCCTGTCCCCAGTTCTGGGACACAATGTGCTGACTCCCCAGCAGGCAACCTCAGTCCAAATAAGCCTCAAAACTGTCAAAGAGTTGAGGACACTTTAAAGTAAAAAGAAGATGGTTAATATATGTTTACAAACTGTCAGTGAAACTGGATCTGTTGTGACAAAACCCTGCTTTCACTAACTCCACTTGACTCTACATCTCCTTTTTTCCCTCTCTAACCTAATGCACTGAGTCTCAAACCCAAGAGTGGGGCTGCCCTGGGAGGTCCAGACTGCCTGATGGGAGACAGAGGGAGACAATAATAAAAGATCCAGATGGCTTGTGTCAGCCCTTCTCATCCCTCTTTTCTTTCTTTCTTCCTTTCTTTCTTTCTTTGGGAAGGTCTTTTCTCTCTCCAGCCCCTCCAATGTGGGGGATGTGTACATGGGATGAGCTACTCCTACATAGGGTGGAAGGACCTGGTGGCAAGGGGGTGAAGCCCAGAGGCTCACAGCAGTGCAGATTGGGAAGCTGTGGGAACTGTGCAGCCTGGCACAGGTCAGCAGGTCCTGCTGGGAGACAGAGCACAGCATCTCAGAAAGATGGTTCAGCCAAAGGAGAGCACCTCTGACCTACCCCCAAAGAGTAACATTATGGACTCTCCTCAGACAGACAGCAACTTCCTAATTACAACTGGAAATATGGATCCTAGGCATTTCCAAAACACACTTACTCATTGTATTAATTCACTGCAATAAATTGTCTCTAGCTATTTCTGCTAATTGTGGGGAAAAGAATATAAAAACCTCTGTAAAATCATAGTCAGCTGTCAGAGATACTACTCCTTTCACCCATACTGAATTACCTCAGCCCACACTGAGACATATTTGAGGCAAAATGAAATAGCAGGTTTGCATACCATGGGCACCTCCCTCCCCCTAGAAGAAGGAAGAAAAGAAAGCTGGAGGCAAAAGACTAAAAATTAAATCAGCACATCTGAAGACCAAGGCCAAATTGACTTGCTGAAGGCCATATCTAATCAGTCATTAGTAGAGCAAGGACTGCAAATCTGTCTTCCTCAGTCCCAGTTTCACGCTCTAATTCCTACCTCCAACAAATTGCTTTATAATAATCCTAAGACCTTACTGATTAGTCATATATGCAGATAAGGAAATCTCTCTTCAAGGTTACTGTAAAGGAAAATATTAGTTAGGATGGCAAACGGAAGGTTGAGGGTAGAGGAGAGTGCAAGTGGAAAACACAGAGGGGAGTGTGGACTGAGCAGTGTTGTTCTAAACAAAAGCTCAGAGGTATTGGGAAATGTGAAAGTAGTGTTTGGGCTTGCTATAAACTCACCTTCCTTCCCCCGAGAATAATGCTGCAAAACTCTCTGATAAGGTCACTGTGATAGAAAAGCTTAGTAAAATTAAGACCACATAATTTTATCCTGAAGTCAGCTAGGTGAGGTCAGCCCCAGGAAAGATGCACGGTGCTGACCTCATCCCATTGCCCTATAGTAACTATCACTACTGATTTGTTCTCCTTTAGGACTGCAAAGCAAAATAATCAATGATGGTATTTACCTTGCTGTAAACAAACACTCAGTCAGAGAGGACAAGGCCTTTTAAGGGGACTGACCATGGCTACATAAACACTTGCAAACACTGGCAGAGAAAGAGATGGAGAAGCAGAGGATATGATTTAGTCAAAGCAAATAATTGTGTTCAGTTATCCAGCTGACTGCAGCACATCTGTAGGTAAAATACCTGAAATGGGCTTATGCAGATCTCCACTGGTTCACAAGGCTAGTGGTACCGTGTTTGAAGATCTCTTGGGGTCCTATGATAAAAGTTTTGTCCTCAAATGTAAAGGAGAGATGACTTTTTCCATTTTTCTCTACAGATTATTCACACAGGGCAGGCAGGCAGAGATCAGGTGGGTTTATCTGCTTCTTTTCTTTCTCCAATTCCAAGCAGCATGGCTCCAGGATCATCTGGGCCAGGAGGTGATCCAAAACTCATCCCGAGGATGAGCCTCTTGATTAAGAACCAGGTCACAAGTCATGAGAAATCTAAAGGTCACAGGTGAAAGGTGATCAAGATGCAAAACTACCACTGGATCAAAAACTCATCTGGAATATTACAACCACAGTGTAAGGTGTATATCTCAACTAAAGCAATGAAGGGACTTTATCTCACTTTTGATATTTTATATTGTTCGTGAAATAAACATTAATGGAAATAAAAATAATAATAAAAAACCACAACAAACAACTGATCACCAGCATATACTTTATAGAACATATTTAAAAATCTTGTAGGAGTCTACATTTTGTAGCTCTGTCTCTGCATTCAGGAGAAACAACACAACAGCCTTTTGTATCCAGGCAGCCTCTTTCTTTGGTAGTAAAGGATCAGAAGGTCACAGGAACCAGAGGTGCAGGGTCTCCCCAGGGACCTATGCTACAGGAATGGAGGCTTACAATAGCTTAAATAAAAGCGGAGAAGGAAACATGACAAAGTGAATATTGCTTGAGATCTTCCACAAGTGCTATAAGAACCCAGTATGCTTAGATCCTGGGAAAGCCAGTGACTTCTTTAAGCTTTGGGTAGGAGAAAGGACTACTCCTGAGAAGTTTAACTAGTATGACTTCACTGCCATTGCTTTTAAATGACATACAACCTGTAACAGTTACCTCCTTCCCACTAAGTATATTGAAGCATTAACACTACATCACTGAATTTTTATATGCTTCCACACCCTATTTGCAGGGTAAATGGGCAACGTGTAAGTTCTTACGCTTCCTGTGGAGCAGACAGACATGAGACAATGTATATAAGAGTGGAGCTTCACTGCAGAACAAGATCCCTGGCAGAAGGGGAACAACCACACAGAACACACATGGAGCTGGAGAGAAACCAAGATTGTGCAAACAAGCAGGCTCCTCTGCACCGAGGATGAGACTGGAGGGCAGCTTTTAGGCAGCATTCCCAGTTAGAGGAAGCCATGAATCAGTAAGGAAAAACGCTACCTCCTGTCATTTGGTTCCTACTCTCTGGGAAACAAGGCTTTACATTCCTGTGAGATAAATAGGACTTCATCGGAACAACACAAGGCTCTGTTCTCTACCTTTTTTCCTAACAGCTGTCTGTGGAGCTGCTAGTTGGCAAGCTCCTTAGATCAAAGACTGGGAACAAATATTTGCATATCTTCACCCAGCAATGTTATCATTAAAAATAATCAAAAACCACTCCCCACCTTCCTTCCCCACCAGGGAAGGTTTTACATCATACCCTTCCTTCACTGAGTCAAAAGGCAGCAGAAATCTCTTCTCTGTACATTTCCAACAGCTGCTAATGCCATAAGTCAACAAGAGAGGCCTGGTATTGTAAAAGAAAAAGAAAAAAAAAAACAGGAAAAAAAAAGAAAGAGAGAGAGACAGGTAGTGTGAAGCTCCAAGAATATTTTAGGCAACCTGGATTAGAAAATGGGATGCAAGTTTCACAACAGTTCTGACTTTCTCTTCTAATCCGTTCTTGCTGCAATCTTGTTATTTGCTTAGGGCAGGTCTATGTGAAGTGGATTAAGTAGTCTGCAGCCATGTCACCAGCCCAGCTACCTTCCTGAACAGTCAAATGCAAAATAAATTCAGCCTTGTGAATAAATGCACAAGAAGGTACATGATATTAAATATTTCTTTGGACATCTGTCCTTCTTGGAAACCAGTCACTCCTATGGTTTAATAGATTAGGACAGACCTGACAGGGTTGATGGTAATTCCATTTAGGTCAAAGTGCTTTATGGATATAAAGTAAATAATCAGGCAGCTTGTTAAGGGGGATGATGAAAACCACTATCACCCTGTTTACCAACCTATCTCTAACAGAAAGGTGAAGTTTGGTTGCCCATTTGTCATTTATTGCACATGGACTTCTGAGAAAAGTCAGTGTTAGGATTGCACCAGGACAGACTCGCAAGGGTCAGCATTCACCCCCTACTTAACGCTTTCCCAGACAGTGCTCATTTTCTTTGCGTGTTTTGAGGGTTCAGTAAGGCACTCCACTCAAGGCACTATCATAGTTATAATGATTTATCACCCAACAACTGGGCAACTTCCATGTACAGTCATAATCTACAACACAGAACAGCAAAATACCCCTCTTCAAGCATACACATTTTGATGCAGGCAGCCAACATCCATTTGCCTACACATGCCCCATCAAAACCAATTGCCCTGGAGATCGTTGTCCTGATCTGAATGTTGAAATTCTACCCTAAAGATAAAAAAGCCATGCTCTGATGTCTTCACTGCAAACTATTACAAGCCTAACCCTCCAAATCCTGGCTTGTTGCCAGCCCTGCCTCCGCTTGCTCAGGCAGAGCCTGGCCACTGCTCACATCTCTGTGCAGCTATATCTTGCTATATAACCTATGCAATACATAAAACTTCACATTTCAGAGGATCAGTTCTCCTTGAACTTTTTCTCCAACGTGATTAAGTGATGCTATTTGAATACTGGAGAACTACCTGGTATGCACAGGACGTGCAAGTCTGTATTACTTGTATTAAATTTGTAATGTGATCATCTGTGTTCTGCTGAGCTTGCTGAGATACTGGGAAGATATTAATAACTTTGAATTAGGAAGCAAACTGCCGTAATAACTAACTGCACTTGATACTTTACATCCTACACCTGGCACAACACAGACAGCAGAAACTGGAAAGGACTGGGGAAAAATGTGTGTGGTAAGAATAGTCTGTATTAGAAAAAAATGGTGGAGGAAGAACAATGATCTTATAATGACAGCTGACAAAATGGCAAGTTGAGCCTGGCCACATTACTAGGGAAACACACATAATTTTCTAAGGAGACTATACAAATCTCTTGAATATGAAAGCATGTAACTGTGCAAAAAACAAAAGTGCATTTTAAATAGCAGTATTTTCCAGTAATTTGAAGCCTTGTCTGCTCCTTCTATGTAACTAGAAAATCAGAGCTGTTTGACTGGAGTTGATCTGGTTGTTAAGCAACTGCTAATTGATCTTCTCTGTGTTTCAGCAGTGTGTTCATTAAGCAGTGAGCTTGCTACCTTTCTGTTTCAAAGGCCAGACCTGCATATTATCCAAGCACTTTAAATGGAAAAAAACCTCCTACAACCCCACCTTAAGGAAAAAAGTTTAAAGATAGATTTACAGGTGTGATGTTAAAATAAAGTTTAAAAAACACAGTGATGTAACAACACAACTCTGCTTCTATGGGCTGAAAATTCCTGCCAGGTGCCAACAAGCTGAAGTCTGCTCTGTTAATAACATTAAGTCTAGTATTATGTTACTTGGAGGTATGATGATACAGGTGCCTTCACTATGTGCCTCATCCAGTCCTTACTTACGGGGTTTTAATATCCACTTATAACTTTAAAAAGCCCTCCTTGTTTAAATATGTCTTTTGGATTCATCCTACTTGTAATATTCAACTACTACCTCAGTAATCGTCAAGCAAGCATTTATTTGGTCCTCTCTAGCAAACCTAACAGACTATTCTATCATACCTATGTCAGAGAACACTAAAGAAATATCTAAAATGTTGCAATTAATTTACAATTTAAAGATCTTAAGACAGTATTGGGCAAAGCCCATTTTAATGATGCCCCTGTGAAGGAAAGCTGCAGATGGTAGCACCCCAAGAACTGTTGTGGATACTCTCAAATTATTTTTTGAAAGCTTGGGACTAATTTCTACCTTATATAATCTATCAAGGCTTTTATTTTTGCCAAATGGATCTCCCTAGAAGTAGCCTGAGCAATATACACAATAGAATGGAAATCAGCTTCAGGTTTGGTTTAAAAGTTTTCCCAGTTACTAGCAAAAATGAAATCATTCTCCTCCTGCCAAAACAAACATAACTGAGTTTGCCTCTTTTCTTTTCAACTACTACCAAGCATGACCAGGTTTAACAGAGGCTTGAACACACATCAGCCTTAAGAGCCATGCCCATTTTCCAGAGTACACGCCACTACCAAGAGTTAGTAGAAGGCAGCAATCAATAGCTCAGCAGTAGCTCTCATTCCTAATCAAGAGCCGTACACAACTCCATCAAGATATTTTACTCTGTGATGTCTTTTTTTTTCCAAAGGGGTTATTTTTGAAAAGAGATGTCAAACTACTTCACGTCTGAGTGGGAAGAACTGGTATCACTTTCAGTTCCAGTTACATTTAGATGAAAACCTAAATGCCCATCCAGGCCCAGAAGTTTCTGTGTTTGCACTCTGAGATCCTCTCAGTCTTCTTCACAGCAGATTCATGCATTTTGAAGCAATCTGGGCAGTCATGTTATCCAAGCCATTGGCGACAGCATGTATCCCTTTCTATACTTTACCAAGTGGCTCAGGTCTTATGCAAACCTCATCTCTGACCTGCCTCTGTGTTTGGGAAAATTTGAGTGCAGTGAGACCTCTTTGGGAAGGCATGCCATCTTGAAGGAGGAATAGAAATTGTATATGTGGCTCATACATAAAAAAAGTTGTAACATTCTGATCAATTTCAGTTGAAAAAAAAAAAAAACAACACCACAAAAACAAACCAAACAGGAAAAAAATAAGTCCACATATTGGCTGTGATACTTCTTAGACTTTAATAAGCCCTTGGTAGTATCAGTCAGAAGGTGTTGCTCCTGTCATGGGCAATGTGGTAGCACAGGAAAGCACTGCAGGAAAGAGCCTCTGTTTATCCACCTCTGCTATTTTCTGGAGGAAACTGGCAGCTCTTCTGCAGCTCTTTCTGAGTGCTCTGTTGCAAGATCACAGAGAACCTGTATCCATCAAATCCTCTTTAATCTCTGTAGGAAGACTTTGGAGGGTGGACATTCAAGACCACACAATTAGGAAAACACTGTCCCCTCTTCATCTGAGCCATATATTTCTGCCATTGGGTACTTGAAATATGTTTGAAATGGTGAGTTCCATCTACAAGTATTTAACCCTGCGGTCTCCAGTGAATTCTCAAAATAGCTACATATGGAATTTCCTTGATCTTTTTATAATGAAATATAAATGTGTGTGTATAAATGTGTGTATATATATATACACATGCACACATAGAAAAGAAGCTCAAAGTTCAGGTCTTTTGAGCTTCAATCACTCGTTAAGAAAGTGAAGTAGCATGGCCATATTCCAGATTCTGAAATTGTCTGACCACTCACGGGTGAACCAAAGTGCTCCAGTTGTTGGCAGAATTGCACGGGATGGAAATCCCTCATAAATCTGTTGACTCTTTTTGCAAAATTAGGAGTTAAGAGGCTGTAAGAAATTCCCCTTTCCCTTAGGGAAATCCTAAGCCCAGAATTTTAAACCGTGGCTCAACAAGATGTTTGTTCAAGGTTATCTGGACTTTTAAGGTGTTCTAGCCACACCACGACACCCAGCCCATCTTGTGCTGACAGCACTGTTCACAGGCTGTGTTTCAAACTAAATAGCTGATTGGGCTTTGCAAGAGCAAACATGAAAAGCCACAACATCTCCCTCACCCATATTAAAACAGCACTGTTCTAAAGAAGCATTGCTGGCACTGCTGGGAGCAAAGGGGCAGAGGGGGAACATGTAACAGTGTATGGTCACAAATGAGCATCCAGGAATGGGACCTTCAGCCAAGCTACAAGCTGGGCTGCACTTGGGGGACTACAAGGTCACTGCAGCGGGACAAAGTGTACTTTATATCACCCGGGTCAAGTAGGAGATAGATTCACACTGCCTGGGCAGTCTAAAATGGTCTCAGGCTGTACAGAGTTAAGTCTCAAAGCATTTGTCTACCATCATTCTCATAGCAATCATCTCTCTCTGTGGAAGAAGTTATGCAAGTATAAAGGGGCCACGTCCCTTTACAAGAGAAGATCTAAACTATACCAGCCTAGGAATGTAGACATGCCAATATAACAATTTCAAACTAGCGCTTCGCCCACATACAATTATTTTGTTAAAAAAAAAATACACTTCAAAACAAAATGGTTATCCCACTAGGAGAAAATGTACAAAGTGCAGAACTAAGGCTTGTTAGCAAGTCATTCCTCTCCATAAATACTATGAAGTTTGAGTAGTTCTGCAGAATCACAGAATCTCTATGGTTGGAAAAGACTTTTAAGATCATCAAGCCCAACCATTACCTAACTCTAGCAGGACCACTTCTCCACCATATCCTTTAGCACCATATCTAGACAGCTTTTAAATACATCTAGGGATGGTGATTCAACCACTTCCCTGGGCAGCTTGTTCCAGTCTTTGATATCCCTGCTGGTATAGAAGCTTTTTCTAATGTCCAACCTAAACCTCCCCTGGCATAACTTGATGCCATTTCTTCTTGTCCTATCAGTTGTGACTTGTGCAAAGAGACCAACACCCACCTCCCTACAAAATGTTTGCCCCCCAAAAAGTCTTCCTAAAGACATTAAAGAGGATATAATGGATCTGGGTTCTCTGTGATGTTGCTACAGAGCACTCAGTCGTAGAGAGCGATAAAGAGCCTCCTTTTCTTCAGACTGAACAACCCCAGCTCCCTCAGGCGCTGCTCATAAGGCTTATTCTCAATACCTTCACCAGCTTCACTGCCCTTCTCTGGACCCACTCCGTCACTTCAATGTCTTTCTTACACTGCAGCACCCAAAACTGAACGCAGTACTCAAGGAGCAGCCTCACCAGTGCCAAGTACATTCACATCCCTTCACATTTTAAGTGCTCACTGTATGCGAGACATCCCCAAATACATGTGTGGTCTTTGCAGTTACGCATTTTATGAGCCTAGCTCACGCAAAATTAACTGTTCTGGTATATCATGTTATTTTCAAAGTCATGATGTAGCTAAAGCAAAAGCAGGCATCTCTGGAACACAGTAGTTTGCTTCTCGCTGGGGACTGTTCCATGCCGAGTATCTGATGCCTATATTGGCAAACACTGTGATGCAACAGAAGCAGATCTGTAAAGCAAAGCAAGTGGTGCTGGGAACCCAAAGTCCTCAATAAAAACACTTCACAGGTTTTAATTAAGACTCTGTTTTGATCCTGTGGACTGAATGCCCATTAGTGGTCAGAATGTGTTACACAGGCTCCTGGAGTGCCTCTTCTCAGAGGTTTCAGGAAGCAGCTTAATTTTCATCTGAAAGGGAATTAAGTTTTATATGCTCCAAGACTGCTCGCTGATACCAACCAAAACAAAGGAAGTGAGAATAATTGGAAGATTGGCTTCAGAAGCACCCTCCTGCATCTAACTAAACCCCTGCAGACTAGAGACTGGGCACCATCCGCAGAATAAGAATGCAAGAATAATTTTATAAAGGAAATAGATTCAGTCTTTCTCCCATCCTCTGACTCCTTCATTGTCTTATACTGAACTCCTACTCAGCTGTATATGTGAGAATGAGGTTCAAACTTTAAATAGAAAGGAAAAATCACCTTAAGGCTACGACTAAGCCCAGAAAATTTTATCATGGAAGGGAAACCTTGCAGCCTCCAGTGGTAGCTGTGTCTGTGCTGTGCACGCAGAACAGCCATGCACAAAGAAAATTTCCTCACCCGGGAGGAAACTTTCCAGGTTTTGTGCACGTAAATGACTGCTGCTTCAAAAGCCATGGATGATGGATGCTGAAAGTAGCATTTGAATCCTCATTTATGTCTATCAGTCATCAGACACACAGTGACTGAGACAGCTAGCGAGGAAAACTACGACTGTCATCCATAGCAACCAGCCAAATCGTGACTTATTCCAAAAGGAAGGAATCAGTAGGAAAAAAAACAGTACTTCTTAGATGAACCTTGTTGCACACAAACAAATGCACACAAAATTCAGCTTCCCTGAGTACTGTAAGACTCAAAACAGCAAGAAACAGTTTCCTCTCTCAGTATTCACAGCCACTTTAGCCAAGACAGCACTATCTCTCTCAGATCTTTCATGCTCAAGCTGTACATGCATTTTTAAGTATAAACAGCTTTTAATGGCTTTCTCTTTCGGCTCCTGTGGTATTTTCTTGCTAATAGTCACACACACTTTCAAAACCTGCATTGCCATGTCCTTCCTCCTCTCCACCCTCTGCTATTCTTCCTTTCAGCATCTGAGTTATTCCCCTTTGCTCTTCCCAATAACAAGTCATGAGGAGCTCACGAGAGACACTGTGTCCTCAGCTGCAGTTTGGGTGGGTGGAGCAAGCATCTCCCCTACCAAATCAACATCGCATTTCCAAAGAAAACTCAATGCTGGCCTGGAGCGTATGCAGCAAGTTCAGCAAGGGCACTGAGAAATTCTGGTGCCCTCTCAGAAGTTCCTGCTGATTAGGTGTGGGTGGACTTTTGTGGAGGACAAAACGTAAACGTATTTGAAAATGCAGAGGCATGAGCTAAATAGTACAATACAACCTTTATCACAGCACTAAAGGTCTACAGAGCTCATTTGCGCTGCATGAGCCTCCTTCTCAGGGGAACCCCTGCTCTCTCTGCAGAGCTGTGCTGCTTTGATGTGTTCCCTGAACAAACTAAAAGGCCCTGATGTCAAGGGTGAAATGCAAGAAGTGACGCTGTGTGGTGGTTTAAGGAAGGAAATGGGGAGGCAAACTGTGACCCAATGAAGCTTCTGGGGAATCCAGGCAAGGAAATGTTAAATTACTTTAAAAGATTTGATGAGAACAGAGATTAACACCAAACCTAGTAGAATCTTTAACGGTCACAAACAGCCAAGCCCTTCATTTTATTTGCCTCCTTGAGGCACTACACTCAGCATCACAGGGCACATGGGACATCGAGCTCACTTTGTGAGCTGCTTCATGGTATGGCCAAGTCTATCTAACGGGGAGCTCCATCCTCACATTCTTATCCCCTGCCATACATGCCTGCTCTGACCCCACAGTGACCCAAACCAACAGGAAAAATACCTTCTTGTAGGATTATTTTTCAGCCAGTTTAGATGAAAACTAACTGGATAAGGAGCCACCCATCTGGCAGTGGCCAGTCGCAGCTCGACCCAGCCGTGCTCTAGTATCAGAACTTCACTGGCCGTGCCTCAGTGAGACATTCTTCCTGAGCAGCCGGGTGAGGCAGGCAGACCACCCTTCATTACAGAGCTGACAAGAGAATGCAGTAATTACACAAACACGAGATCTATTACCTGACCCTTGTTGTAAGACAGATCTAAGGTGTCATGTGGAGTGAGGCAGTCCATTAATTTTCCATTCCGCCGGCAGCCCAGGTGCACCAGATCTCGGCAGTGAGCATGGCAGGTGTACTTGCAATCTGAAAAACGTACACAGATACACACACACACAAAAAA
>VWZY01013422.1:62763-92552 GCA_013399075.1 Chloroceryle aenea | reverse complement strand
AGAAACAGAAGTGCTGTTTAGATATGAAGATGTTTTAGGCAGAATCTAGGAGTCAGACACATCCTCAGTTTTCTATGTGACCTCAGAGAAACTACCACCCCTTGACTGAATCTCCCTATCCCTACGTAAAGATAATAATAGTTACATATTACTGGAGATGTAAATTCACTGGAGTGAGGGTGACAGTGAAGCACACCTTCCAGGGTCACACTGACATGGCTGCAGTGATGCAGTTAGCAAGTTAGATCAGGGCTGCCTTGGTGAGATGTTTTTGCAAAAGGTCTGTGCCACAAACTAGGTATTAACTGTTATAACGTAACCATGAAAGGGATTGTTCTCAGAAAAGACACAACATTTATGATTTACAGATAAAAAATTCTACCCACCTACAATCACTGCTAGATGGTTTTATATGTTTTAAGCTCTAGGTTCTCTTAAGAATAGGCACATCAATATTGAAAATAGAATGTGGAGCTTATCTCAAGCCATAATTAACCTGGTAAATCACAGTTGCCTTCAGGAACAATTCAGAAATTTCACTTGCTGGCTAGCGAAGTCAACCAAGATGGTTATTAGAAACATAAATTCACAATAACAGAGGCAGATGGCCTCATCTCGAGTAAGAAATCAGATGATTCATATGGCCTCTAATCTCAAAGAGGGAATTGCTTTAACAGTATTTGCAAAAACAACCTCTATTTGTTCTGAAGCCTTGTCGCGTTTGCTGTTCTTCTGTGTCAGCTGGGCAGAGTTCATGATACCACCTTCGTTCAGCACTGAGTGTCTCTTTCTATTTTTAGGTTTTAAATTTGTTTATAATTTTGCCAAAGAGCGATCACTTATAGTTCAGCTATCCATGCTGGGGAACATCATGCTCTTTGTTTTAGAACATTGGCCATTTCCAAGAATGACTTTCGGAATAAGTCCTTTCATTTTCCCTAACTAAACTACACTTTAAAATATATTTTTGCTACAAAGCTTTAGACTTTGCAGATATATAGCAACTACTGAATTCTGGATGGGCTTTTTTTGTTCCCTTATCAGCCTCTCAAAAATCTCAGTCTCCCTTATGTTTGATTAGTTTCCTGTTACTCAATTTTTAATCTTCCTCAAGATTAAATTCTTGAAGGTTCCCATTTTCAATTCATACACATCAGCTGTATGATGGGGCAAGACAGCAGAGTGTGCTCTGAAATGCTGCTCTTCTTGTCTAGAGACTGGATGTTTAGTGTAAGATCCCTGCACTGGCAGATCATTCAGAAGTAAAAATCATATTGTGGATAAAGTGTAAACATACAATCACATTTCTGTGCCTGATGTATACTATACTTGCATTAAGGCAAGATGAAATATTTTTTTTGGCACAAAGCCTGCCAATACAAAGTCAATCAGTCAAAAGTCTTTTAACACCAGGGACCCAGCAAAGCGAGTCGATCCTGGATCAGATAACTAGGATGTTTCTGATCTTAAACCAGACTGACTATATTGCAATAATACATCTCAAATCACACTCCTCTTGGGGCATCAGCAAATAGCTTCCAGCTAACTATGGGTTGAGAAGGACCCTGTTGCAGTATAAATAAAAACACTGAAAAAAGGCTCTAATTCTCTAAAACCATCACTGTATTCAATGCAGAATTTGGAAAACGTGAAGCAAAATAGGCAGATGACTACAGGGGGAAAAAGCATAGCTAAGGCAGCTGCGTGGTGCCCAGGAGAAATGATAGCTGTCCCTACACCCTGGTGTGACGCTGGCAAGTCATGCCAGAGATTCGCCAGTTGCTACCCTGTTTCTCCTGGGTGCCACATTTGAGCTGCTTCGTGTGATTTCCAGAAACATGGAGCACAACTGCAACCAAAGTCAGGAAGAACCATGCTTTTAACCCAAATGAGATTTTTCCAGAGCTTTGTTTTATGTTTATGCAGTTGGGATTATTTTTCAGATGACTCACACACCTCTCAGAGGAGTTCTGGAAAAGAAAAGACACTCGGGTTTGTGAAGCCCTTGAGAAGAGAATAAGCATTTGGGAAGAGCCCAAATGAGAAGAGCCCTTGAGAAGAGCCCTTGAGAAAAGAATGAGCATTTGGGAAGGGTCCCCATAAGATGCAATTGAAAAGGCTCATCCATACCCAACAGGATTAAATAACATTTGGAGCTGTGATCCATCAGGTGAGGGAGCAGCGCAGCTCCATGGGAAAACATGGATGGAAGCACTTCATTAAAAATTACATTGTAAGGCATATGCAGAAGAAGACCCAATGAAAGTAATGCTTGAATTTCTTATTTTTCTTAATTTCTGAGTTCTCTACTTTGCAAGTTGAGTTATGTTAAGAAAAAATGCTTATGAGATCACACTGCATGTCTGCCTTTCTGTTCTCCTCCTGTAATTCTGAGAGAGCTGACCAGTTTTAAGCACAAACAATCTAAAAGCTAATTAAGTTCATACGAGTTTTATATAAAAAATATCTCCTGACTAAAGGAGGGAGACCCAAACTAAAATACTCAGGGCAAGGCAGGCAAAATTCAGCCGTTACGCCATTGTCTGGCAATGTCCGAACAACCAGTTACTAAACTCATCATCTCCTTGGTGAGAAGGTTACAGGGAATGCGCATAAATCTGTAGAAAACCAGGCTTCACTAATTCCCCAACTTTCTGTGATTACACAAACATAAATACAGAGGATGCACCAATTCTAAAGATTCATTTTCACAAATAATATTAGGAAAAAATCTGTTAGCTAGACAGTGTTCAAAACCAGGATTACTAATTAAGTTAGGAAACATTATCTCTCAATGCTGTTTTGTTTGTCATTTATATTCATTTTAATTTGTGAGTCCATAATGTCATTTGTAAGACAAGCCCATAATTTCTGCCTGGCTATTATAGGCATAATTGCAAAAAATGTAAAAGCTTCATCTCTGAAACTCTCTCAATCAAAACTAGATTTTAATACACTGGTTATAAGTTTAATGAGCAAGACAAGAAAAGAGGATGCTCTCTTTTTTTCTGGAACAGGAATATTTAAAACTTTTTTCTATATGTTTTAGATTCAAACACATATTTTTTTCCATTCATAGCATACAGTATTTCATAAATGTTCAGGTAACATAAAATTAAAAATAATATCCTTTTCTGGTGATCCTCTACTGGTGCACTCCCAAAATTGCTACAAATTCAAAAATTAGCTATTCTGGAAAGACTCTTTCTTTTGGTCATCAAATTGTGTATTGCCATGTTATTTGTGCTTGGAAAGCAGTCAGAAGCAGGTGAACTTTCCTGATGTGGTCTGAAATGAATGCTGTCCTTTGAATTCTTAAGATCTGGGGTTTTTAACTGGACATGGTTGAGAAAAGCATTCACTGACACCTAGAAAAGCTAACAGGTTTATTTTACTACTGCTCAGACTGTCCTTTGAAGTTATTTATGAAAGTGATGTATCAATGCACATTGAATATGCATAACTGTCCTGCATCATTAGGAAATGCAAAGTGTTTATTAAACATACAAATATCATCCTTTAAAAGTTTCATTGCCAACTACTGACGCACAACGTGACACCTTATAACTTATTATTCTGTTTCAACAATGTCTTGACTAGAGTCATAGAAAAAAATAACTTTGCAAATTTTACAATTACCTGAAAACAGGACTACTCCTATCCTGCCTTCACAAGGGTGAACTGTAAGACTTCAAGACATTCATTTTATGTGAAGAGTCCCTACTTGATGTTTGGCTTTTCTTTATCCAAAACTTCATTTTGCATGGAACTTGTAAATAGCTGTCCCCATAACAGATTCGTCCCAGGACAGCGCAGTGGAAAGCAAGCAAGTAAACTGGCAGGCAACCCAACATCAGACCCTAGTAACAGCATTACTGGATCAGAGAGAGGCAGGCAGAGGCTCAACAGCAGCCTCTCTATCTGCTGTGGTCTTCCCTGCCTAGGAAATGTGTGCGTTCATTTCTGCAATGGCCCAGGCAAATTTAACTTCCAAATGGGTATGCAAAATGTATGTTGTGCCTGAGCAACTGAAGCACACGGAAAGTTCAAAGCCAAATTTATATTATGCTTGCATTATTTATCAACTGCGGTAAGACTGATGAAGTCATTATTAGAAAGTGTGAGGAGAGTGTATAATTTGGTCCTGCTACTGTGTATGTGTGTTAGGAACTCAGCAAGTAAAATCAGCTTTACTTGAGAGCCTGTGGTGTGGTTCCCAGCAATCAGAAGAGAGATTACTGCTGTGCTTGCTCTATGGAAAGTATGCCTATAAAGCTTCTTGGAAAAACATTCAAACTACATAAGATGCTTAATGCTTTAATTCTTAATCCATTTTCAGCCAGCAGGTCACAAAATGAAGGAGAATGAAGTTCAGCAATATTTCTCCTGCAAGGCAGAATTGCATCACATTTCTACAATACATTGATATCAACATCTCACATTTCAGTTAATACATGTTGCGTTGTTCTCCTTTTTGCTGATGCTCAGATGTCTGCATTCTAGTTTAATGCTGAAGTGCTACAAGGTCTTTTTTAGCAGTTTCTCTAGAAGCTGTAATGGAACAAGAAACCTCTTCGGATAAACAGCCCTCAAAAAATGTTAAGCACAGCTGCAAGTGGACTGACATGTGCTCTAACACCAGCTTCATCTCTGTTTAATTCCCTTAATTTCTGATTATTTGTTTACTTATTAGTTTCAATTAACAGTCTGAGATTAAAATAAAGCTATTTCCCAATTAGTGAGTCATAGGTGATTTTTAAGGGATTCAAATGTTTATAGATGACACAGACTTTCCAAGCTCCTTATTGTCATCTTTTTTCTCAAGGGATCTCTCTGCACATTTTGTGCTCTTTCCCTGTAGCGGAGATAGGAAAGTCTTAGATCAGATTGTAGTCGAGCAAAGTCCACATATTCCAAACCACTGTAAAGCTGTACCTATCCACAAGCAGCACTTTGCCACTTAAGTTCTTCTAATCTGCTGTTTCTCTGTAAACTCTGCTTTCAACAGGTACACTCACCATTGCCATGGTCACTGGCCATGAGGCCCTGTATGGGGTATACAGTTCCCATAGAGAGGATTCTTTACCATTTTCCCACGAACAGCAAGACACCATAGAACTGGCTTAACTTGCTTCCTTGGGAAATGCTCCAAGAGGCCTGCTACAAGTACCTCTAAAAAGACAGTGAAACCAACTTGTTTCTGGAGTGGCACTGGGGAGGATGAATTAGACCAGAAGATATAACCAGATGTGCCTTCTCCTTCAAGCAGATGAATACTGTCTGCTGGACAGCAGGTGGTCTCTCTCATTCAATTCCCGCTTCCTACAGCTATTGTAAACCATTTGAAAATATTAACAGGCAAGAATGGACAGAAACAGGAAAGGATGAAGACTTTCAAAGTGCTGGTGATAAAACTAGGCTTCAAGATTTATAATTTAAACACCCAAACAGAACAGGAGTCATCACCGGGGGCGGTGACACTCGCTGCTTACAAAGCTCTCAAGAAATTCTGGGTGCTCAGTATCTTGGAAAAATGAAGCCATTATTATGCAAGTGCCATGGTTGGAAAGTTGCAGCCACTATGTCAAATCTTCCATCACCTGTTCTCCTCCTGCACTGCAGAGCAGGAGAAGTTACAAATCCAACCTCAGTTTCCTTCTTTATGTAAATATATGAACTGCCATGGTTAAGACACCATAGGCAAAGTATCTCTAGTCATCCTTTTCCTTACAGAAGAATAACAAAGAACAGAATATTTTGTATACTCCTTTTCAGAAACATAAGTGATGTTCACTCTCAGAGAAGTACTACACCAAACTTCAAAGATTATCAACATTCATAGTATCCTAGTATCAGAAGGATGGTAGGCATCTAAAGCAGAAGAAAGAGCACAGAAATCCATGATGCTTTGAACAGGAATGCCAAAGAAGTATATTAAAGTGGGGAGAGGTCAGCTGATAGAACAGCCTTCATTGTATAAATGTATCTTCTCTTTAGTGTTGCAAAAATTCTCATTGGTTTTCACACAACTGGCAGATATAACTTTAATTAGTAAAAAACAAACAAAAGCCTCTTGAATGCTCCTCTGTCACTACATCTAATATATTCACACATTTTACTAGTAAAATAATAGTCTATAAAATGTTATTTGTGACAAAACTAAAATGGAAGCTAAAAATTAAAATAATATGAATACAGATAAGTGGTTTATCAAGAGTTAAACCATGATCTATCAGTGACTTTAAAGAACTGCAGCTTTGTTACTACAAGTCCATGAAAGTCATCAAAATATAGATGGCTTTTTATGTTTAATACTGATTTAGTGAACAGAATCATTTTGAACAGATAAAGTCATATTGAAAAAATAAATTAGACCCAGTTATTGACTGTACCAATATTGTCCTCAGTGGAGGATGTACTGCATACAGAAGCAGGTTTTATATTACAATATAAATCAAATGCAGACATGGCACTTTAAACATGCTCAGTTCAATTGGTTTCTTTGAGGACAAAATGTTACATGTCTACCTATGAGACAAAAGTTACTTTCAGGTGTAAATGACTATCTGGAGATAATTGTATTGCTGTAAATTCATATCTGAGACTGTTGTTTGACTTCTATCTTTCTGACTTTATATCAAGAGAAATAAGAATGACTCTGGACCTTGACTGGAGAATCAGAATTTCATGCTCCTCTTCATAAGAGCAGGAAATTATTAAGAAGACACTTGAAGTCTCGTTTCCACCCTGCAGTCTCACCATGCCAAAACAGGCACCTCTAGAAGTTTTTCTGCTTCTGAATCCTATGATTGATAAACATTTACACTATTTTTTAAGATACCTATAATAGCAGTTGTTTCTTTCTGGCTGCTAATTTTTTCAGCTGTTGTAACTTAGCATTGTGCAACCCCAAACATTTACTTATATACCAGATGAAACTGAATCCCTGACAGTCTTGCAACCCCATCTGTAATTGCCACAGCCCCCCTCAGGGTCAAGAACCTTGGCCTGGGAACAGGATAAACTCCTGTAACAGGCTCTGTTAGGAGATACTGATGATGATCGACATAAAATTAACCAGAATGCCTATGGCACAGACCTGCAAAAGAATGTATTTGCATATATTTGGACTTCAGGAGAAGGCAAATGCTTTAACTCTAATAGAACAGTCCATGACCCAACCTAAAAGATCATCAGGCTTTTGTCTGCAATGCATCTTACTGAGCCACAGTTTGGTTGTTGCACAATGCCCCATGTTGTATTACCAGATAAAAAAAGTTATTAGGATAACAACATTCAGAGTTGTAAGACAACTGTCTATAATCTAGGCAGGCAATAATCTGCCTTTGCCACATTCAGAGGACATTACATTTGAGAAGCAGAAGGGAACAACTGGCCTTTTGGTGAGAAGACAAAAAAAAAAACTTTTTTGAGTGAATTACTGACTGACAACTTCATGGAGACTCCAAAGAGAAGATGAGGTGTAAAAATCAGCAACCTCTATAAGCCTGAACTAACATCCCTGCTGTCTGGGAACACACGGACTACATTTCTGATCAAATGTGTCAAGTAGCAAATCACTGGGTCATAAATAAATTTATCTTCCCAACTGAAAAACAGGATGAAATGACAGGCAACAGCCTAAACCAGATTTGTCTCAGTTTCTGCCACTGATAAACCTCTACAATCCCATAGTCTCTTTGGAGCTTTTAAATATTTATTTTTCCATGGCCTTATCTTAACCTGGTTTGTGCAAGAGGATTTCCTAGATCACTGGTAAACACCAAGACACATGAGTTCTGTGGACATGGGCATCCTTAGACAGGGGAGTAGTGAGACAGGCTCACCAGAACTGACACGCCAGTGCAGCTCAGCCTGCCCCACAAGTGGAAGGAGACATTGCCATCTAGCTGCCTGTTGAGTAACTGGGATGTAGGTGTTTGCATGGATGAAGCATCTAGTGTTAGCCAGGTAAGCTTGCTGACAGTTGCCACAGAGAAGGTCCCTGACCGCTGAGGGAGAATTGCCCACTCTTTGTGCCAGTGACTGTAAAAACCATGCATGAGGAAGGGTTAATGCCTTTCTTTAACTAGAAGAATCTACCCCAGTTCTCAGATGCTTAAATGTCCCTGAGCACAGGCCCTAAGTGATGTAGAAACATAAATCCTATTTATTTATGTTTATCATACTGACTCTGGAGCTATTAAAGAATCAAAGTCCATTTAATCTGTTTCTAAAGCTCATTTGTTTTGACAACATGACAACAGTTGCCGGTCTTCTCCCTCCTTCCAGTGCTCACCAACAGGCTCCAGGTAAGCCCTGTCACAGGAAACTCTTGCACAAACCTGGGATCCAATGCAACCAGCCTATAAGCAGGTCAATGTTCCTGAAAACTATTACACCTCTTTGGAGCAGATAAGACGCTCTGTTCAGTCCTGTTTACAGTCACCACTCCCACAGAAACAGAACACCCAGCATTTGCCAGACCACCCTGAAATAATCACAAAATCTGTTTGCAAAGAAGGCTGAAATCATTTACTTCATTCTGTGGAGGTAAGGGTTATAAAATAAATTTGCAGTAGTGGAAACATTTTAAAATTAAAAGCACAGGACAAGAAAATACAAGTTTATATTTTATTTACTTCCCACAATCTCCTTCATCTGTTTCAGCATCACAGCGAACTGGAGAGCCAGGCCACATCCCCTCTTTGAGACTACCCAGGGCTATGGTGTTCTTAGATCTGCCTGCTTCTGGGAGGCCAACAGAGGGGAACAGGGCTGAGCTCTCCTTCCCCAGCCTGAAATGCATCCTCCCTCTAAGGGCTCCCTGGAGCTAACTGGGCATGGGAACACCACACAGTCATGCCAGCGTGTGAAAGAAATGAGATACCTAATTTCTCCTCCCTCTTTATATTCTCTTGATATACGTACATCTACAGTATTCCTCAGCTAGTTTAACTTCCAGGATACAGCTTAAAGCTGACTCTGTTTGTACAGCCTTCTGAAAAAATGGTCTGAATTGCAATGCACACCTTGAGAAACAAGTTCCTTGGGCTGATAACATTCCTTCTACTCTGAGCTTTGAGCCCAAACATGAAATGATGAAACCAGGAAAGCGGAGTTTCAATCAAGCAAGCTTCTCTTCCCCATGTACCTGGCTAGTTTTCTGAGGTCTTCTTCTAGGGACACTGTCACACTCTGCCACAAAACTAAAGATAATCTTCAGATTTAGTAGGGTTTTTTTTAAACCTGTAGCACTGCAATTCCTACTGTCTTCCAAAGCTTCTCATATGAAAACCATGAGACCTGGTAAGACTCAACTTGTTAATAAATGCAAAGACTAGCAAATCATACCCACACTTTGCAGCAAATGCAAAGGAAATGACTAGAGCACTCAGCTCCCACTAGCATCTTTCCAGAGGTGAGATCTCAGAGGGACAACTGCTTGTTCCAGCCAGCAGACAGAGCCTACAGCTCCTACTTCTCCATGCCAGATAGGGGTGGAGAGGCCAAATTCCTCTGTGCAGTAAGTTCACAGAAGGGATTAGAGACAAAACTTGGAAGATATATTGATGTATCACCTTGACTGTTCCTAACACAGTGAAACATGCACCCATCAAATACAGGCTCCTGGGAGAAAACATCAATGAAAATCTGATGGATGTGGAGAGTGACAGGCTTTACTGACCTCATGTGGCAGTGACAAAACTAAGACACGACAAAGTAGCTGTATCTCTTTTTCTGTTCAAGAGCAAAAGGATTACATTTCTGTAACAGAAAACAAACCTTTTTCTTCATTTCTGATGTTAACAAACTGCAGTGAAGTTCTGCCACAAAAAAAGATAAAATCCTAGATTCAACCTGCCCTGGAAAGCAACTTACAATAATTTGCTCATGTCTGATTTCACACAGAAATACTAATCCTCCCTTTTGTACTTATTTGTGTAAGGCTGCAGTAGTCATCAGGTATCTCTAAAAATTGCTGAGCAGCACGGGAGAAGAGCACGGGTCCAAGGCCCTGGCTAGCAGCAGGCTCACAGCCCTGCACTTTGCCACACAGAGTCCCTGGAGCCGAGCTGGAAGTGGCAGTGGGATGGACACCAGTGGCTGCCCAACAGCTGCTGCCTGCTTCCCTCTGTCCTTTCCTACCTGTTCTGTAAAGCCAAGCAGGCGGAGGGAGCTGTGCTGCTGCACTGAGCTATCTACACTTGCAGCAGAGACCTGGCAGCGGTGGCTACGATGGTAAAATAGGAGCTACAGCCCTATTTCCTCTAACAAATCTGCATCTGGACCCTATCGTCCAACCTAATCACTGGGCTCAGTACATTTTACCAGTTCTTAAAAGCAGCCTGGGCTGTCTTTCAATTAAATTATGTTTTCATGTGGAAACCACAGAATGCAGCAGCCCATAGCACGTGATGAATTCCCAACCTCCAAGGGAACAGAGCCTGAATGAGGATGGGGATATGGGTGCACCAGCTCCTCACACCTGGTTGTTCTTTTGTGGCGGCTTCAGAAATCGCATTTGTAGTCCACCTTTGACAGAACTGAAGGCAACAGGAAAATCTGTTTCCATTCAGTAAACACCTGGCTCGGGAACACACGGCTACATACACTTCTGCACTGCAATATGATGGAAAGTAACAGAAGAATTTCTGTTTAAAAAGTCAAAAAATGGTCCAAAGTATTTACACAGTTCTACTGTGTGTCATGTTTGAATTTTGGGACTTGCACCTGCTCTGACTGTTAGCCAATGTTAAACACCTAAACAAAAGGGGAGAAAAACCCTTCTACATAAAAGGAAGAAGAAGAAAAAAAAAAAAAGTGAGGTCTTTGTATTCAAAACCAAGACAAATACCGCTTTTACAAAGTGTTTACTCTAGTGCCCTCTATTGCTGAACCCCAAAAACAGCCAGCATAAAGTTAACTCTCAAATCAGCACTTGCTTCTGGTTTTCCTTTAGAAGAAACCTGACCAAACAGTAAGAACTGGAAAGAAAAGTATCATTTAGGTCTAGCTGCCTGCACTTCTGAGAAGCTGCGAGTTCCTAATCAGATCTGAGTTAACAAACTCCCTCTTCTTGCTGGAATTAATAGCGAACAAGAGGTACCACATTCGGTGCACGGAGGGGAAGGGTTATAGAAAATTGGTCCTGATTGTTCAGAAGAGACCTAATTTACTTGCTTTACCTGGCCACAGCATTGGGAGTTAATTCTGAATTGCTGCTGAAGGATCAATGTTCACGCTATCAGAGGAGATAAAAACAGTAATTACATGCTAACAGGACAGAAACCAGACCTTTAACTGATGTCATATGGAATTTTAAAACTTTAACTTTCTGCCAAACAAAACCTGCCATCTGTGATGTTTAAATGTGAGATGAGAAAAACGTTGAATCAAAGCCATCAAATTAAATGAAGCTTACTACAAAAAACAGTTGTGCTTGTGCAGATCATTTCTAATGCTGAGTACAGCTCAATTCTGAGCATGCTTTCACATGCTGCATCCAAGCTCGGTCTATGTTTACGTATCAGGCTCTAATGTTACATTATCTCTTTAAAACAGGTAATTCCACACTACTAATTTATTAATGTTCCTCTTCATAAATGACCAATCCATAGCTTTTATTTCAGATGTTATAGGTCATCATTCCTACCCTGATAGTGGACCTTGAAGCAGGTGCTTAGTTTGATGCATGTAGTTGGTCATCCTCTTGTCTTCCGACGAGCTCTCAGGGCAGCAAAGGGATGCAGTGGAAAGAAACAGCATCTTCCAACTGCTATTACTTGATATTGGTAAAGGAAACAAGAAACGTGGCAGCAGAAAGTAAAATGAAATCTTCCAAAGTACTGCAGACGAACAAGTGTGCAATAGCCGTAGGGTGTAGTAACAATTCCTGGCGATACTCACATCTCTTGTGTTATGGACATTCACTCCAGTAATCCTCAGGCAAGCAGCAACTGAGCCCATGAGATGTTTGCCTCTGAACAGATTTTTTTTTTTTTCCTTACAGCTATTACAGGTTTATGAAAATCTCAGTAATTGTCTGGGTACAAATCAGGATTTTCCTTTGTAAAGGAGGCAAAGCTGGCAGATATTTGTCTCGTCTCATGTAAAACTGGTAGACCCAAGGAAAAAGGAATTTGGTGGGATGCCACATTTGTCTCATCTAATTATCAGAGAAATGGAATAAAACAACACACAGTGTAATTTGCAAAAGCCATATAACTGGTAAGAGGTGTGAATGATAACCACCATGGAGAAAAACATACCATGGATTATCTGAACACCAACATCTCCTTTGAAAAATACAGACTTAAAAATAAAGGGAAAATGAAGCAGTTATTTAATGGATAGAGAATTACACAGAAATCAACAATAGTGAGAGAAGTTTACATATTCTCCAGCCTTTACCTGTATTACGCTTGAAAAACACAGTAACAGATGGACCAAGTTAAACAAAAGATCTATCTAGACCTGTCTTGGGTAAAGCCTGACAGCAGATGCTTAGGCAACATGAATGAGAAAAAAAGTGAATTTCGAATGGTATTTCTCCCCTTATACCCTTCTACTCTGCAACGTAAAAACAAATGAGCCAGAGTCAGGATCTGCATCTTTTTATTTAATATCCCCTGATGTCTCTTTCCTCCATGAATTTATCTAATCCTTTCTTGAATACATTTATGTTCCTAGTCTCCTAAACATCCTGTATTGGTCAGTTCCTGAATTACAGCTGAATTACATGCACATATATGTATGTGAAAGAGTCTTCTTGTTTGGCCATTTTTTGGTATAGCCCTTGACTTTTACACATAAGAAATGGAAAATAACTATGCTGTTTTCTTGTAGCTTCAATTGTCATAATATTGAATATTCTTATTCTTCCAGACCCTCTAAATCTTGTTACATTCCTGATCTCAGCAGCATCCTCTGGTAATGAGTTTCATAATTTAATTATATGCTGAATAAAAAAATAATATTTTCATCTGCTTTACATTTGTCACCCCTCACCTTATTCCTCTTGCTATAAGACAGAGAAAATAGGAGCTACTTGTCTATTTTGGATTTTTTTAATCACTGCTTTTTATAGTCTTATCATGGCCTTCTATGACACTTTTTCTAATTCTTTTGTCTTTCAATACCCCTCCCTGCATACATATAATTTATCATGATAAAACTTTTAGTCACATGATGTGTCAACACAAATTCTATCAAGATGTAGGAAAAAATGCAAATATATTTCAAAGAAATAAAGGCTCCAGAAACCTAAATACTACTTCCCTCCGTTTAAGCCTCCTAAAAAATGTTATGTACCATTGATTAAACTAAATGCACTTAAAATGTTATCAGTTACATTTACTATCTTTTGAACCATGTCTAAGATTATTTTTAGTCCTTTTTTTTTCTTAATCAAATCCAGTTATTGAAGAGCACCCTCAAATTTTCTTCCTTCTTTAGTGCTTATAAAGGAGCATGTGAGCTGTAGTCAATAGTCCATGGCAAGCAATCCCAAAGTATCCATCCAAGGACACTCTGGAAAACTAAATATTTTTAGGAATGACAACCTAATTATGCTTTAATGGGTCTTTGTGAAATTGCATCAAATGCAACTTTCTGAACACAGTGACTTACAACAGTACTAAATTCATTGTCATACTTAAAAACTAATTTTGTGCTTCAGCAGATTTTGTTTCTGTGTCAGGCAGAGGGGACACAGCATCCTGAGATGTGGAGTGACAGAAGTAGAATGAAAGCAACAAGTCTGAGGGTACTATGCAGCGGCACAGTTCCGTCTCTTGGTTCAAATGCTGTATGATACCACACAAAATCAATGACAAAGCATATTAGACAATGCTCTTCCTAACATGCCCAAGTCACAAAAGTCTCTCTTTTGTTGCTGTTGAAAGATTAATTTATCTGTTAAACCATAAGTGGCTAAATACTATCAGTAAGAACTATTGAAAGCTTTGATTATCAGCTGGGTTACTCATCTGTGGAAAAGCCTAGTGATGCAGAATTGTTTTGCTGGCTCATCCTGGCTGAGCCAACTGAAAAATGCTGTTAGTGCCAATAATGGAGCAAACCCTGGCAGAAAGGCCAAGGCAAGGACAAAGTTGAAAACTCTAGTGTGCTGGAGGTGAGGGTAAATCTCTTTGTGTATCAAGATAACTAGATGATTAGTACTGCTCAGATGAGGCCTAAGTGTTGGAGAACTCTCCCAGAAGGACAGAAGGGCAACTTGGACCAAAATGTGGTGTTACAGAGTTGAGGAAGAATGTGATTCATTTGGTAATTCCTCAAGAGCCGAAGGAAAATTCTGTCTGATCAGTGAAAAGGCAGAAATGTTCATGGGCTTCAGTATAGCTAAGGTTTCATGCCACTTGCTATCCTTTTAAAGAGTGAAGAGCAATCATCAGTGCAAACAAGAGCTGTATCCCCTCCCCTGTGAGAGGAGCACCAGGACTTCAACTTCCAGTTTACTACAGATGTACTTGATGAGATTGGCTTCTGGAAAGTTACAAGAAGTTTGAGATTAATTTTTAAACAAAGATTTTTTCTGCTTGGAAGCAACCTTGTGCTAAAATGTCACATTTCCACCAAAGCCACAAATTTGTGATAATTACGTCACTGCACAGGTAGAAAAGGACTTCTAGGGCACTTCTGACACTATTCACTAATTCAGTTCAAAAAAGATGCTAATACAGACATTAAAATGATGGTAGAAAGACAAATGTTATTTAAGCCACTAGATGTAGTGGGAGACAGGAGAAAAACTACAAGTATTATTTTTAAAGCACTCAAAGTTCACCTTGTGTCTTGTTACAAGTCATAGATGCAATTATTCTTTTGGAGGTAAAAAGGAGCTGACATGTAAACATTCTAAAATATATGTAACTCAGCTAGTAATTAAAGCTCTCAATAACATTTATTTATACTTCTTAGCCACTTACGCTTTTACAGTTATAAAAGAGGTGCAGGAATCATCTGATGTATTAGAAGAACTCATGATGATTTGAGGAGGACTTGAGATTACCAATATACACACAGGTTAATTAGTGCTCTAGCTTTACTTAAGGAAGAGTTTTGCCACAAACTTCAAAGAACTGGCATTTCCCTCTGGATACTGGAAATCCTTTCTTTCACACAAGAAGAAGCCACATGGCATTTAGATGGTACAACTTGTCCTTCACCTCCCAGAGTCACAAATCTGTTACTTGAAGTACAAAGCTAAATTCCTCAGCTGCAGAACTGACCCAAACCCCATCCCATACAAATGGAAATTTGGTGTTAATGTTGTAATACTTGCAGAACTTCAAGTTCACCACTTCAGTCAAAACAGTTCTCAGTAAAAGAAAACCTGTCTTCTATAATTAGTCCTTTAAGAAGAACAGAATGAATTCAGCTTCCCAAGCTATGGCAGTGCATGTTCCTCCACCCACCCCAAGAATATACCTCAGTCCCAGATTTAACAGGCCACTCTAGCAGGACACAACAGCCTTTGGGCTTTCACGGTATTTATGAGAATGTTAATCTGGGAGATGCAAATGCTTCTCCTCCAGGACTGGACAAGGATCAGAGCACTGAGTTGTTGGGAGCGATGCCTTTTACTCACTGGTGGTCTGATACCATGTCAGCTGATACATGGAAGTGAAGGACAGAGCATCACTGCATCACACAAGCCCTCTCTAAGCTGCTCATTGCATTGTGTGAACAGCAGTACAATGAGTTAAGATCTTTAGTCAGTTCGATCTTCACACAGCCTTCTAGATCAATTAAGAGGTTAAGGCAATACCACATAATTTTCTGGCAGGTATTTGAGTCATATTAGAGCTCCTATATACATACCTAAGGGAGAAACAAGGTCTGTAAAATAAGGCAACAAATATCACTGACTTGAATGTTAATGTGAATAAATTATACAGCTGCAAGAGAATTCTTCATCTGAACAAGTCTAATGAACCTTCTGTTGCATTTCCAGAATATTTTTACAGTTTTGCCTAATGAGTCTCAGAGAATGGAAAAAGGCAAACAATGCTGGCCTGGAAAAGTTAACCAGCTGAACAGAAATATATTATATTTCCCTTTGAATTTCTTTTTAGCAAGAAAAAAAATGTCCCAAGAAATATAGCAGCAGACTTACCAGCTGACTTCCAGAGAAGTTTTACTGTCCTCCGCCTCCTCGAACTGCTCAATGATTTTGGAAACCAGTAAAAAAAACGTGCTATCCTCCTGATGGTTTTGCTCAAGTCATTTCTTATTGCCATAGCTGAAAGGGCTCCACAGCTACATCGGGAACAACAGACACAAGTATCCAGGCGAAGAGAGGAGAGTCCATGAATACCCACACAGAGTGCACTCACTCTGAGCTCAGCGTCAGCCAGCACGTCTCAGGACCACCTGTTAGTACTAAATCCCCTCCCTCCCCGTCACTCCACTCCAAGCCCTCCAGACCTCCCTCTTCACTATGAGAAGCAGCTCTATTATTAATAGATGCTCTGGCTAAACACAGACCAATGCTTCAGAGTCTTAACCTGGTACTGTGTTTCCAGTGATGCTAAAACAAGACATGTTTTTCCAAATAAAGGTTTTGAAGAGCTCATTTGTTCATCTCTAGCTACCTTTTCTAGGCTGTAAACAAACTTCAGAACTGATAAACATCCCCTCTCAAAAGCCCTTAATTTAAATTAAGAGCATTTTCTCTAGGGACAGTGTTTCTCAAAGACTTGCTTATGAAGGTTCATAGCAGTAAATTTAACAGAGATTTCTACTGATACACAAAGTGTTAAAAATGTGACTTGTAATGGATTTTAAGGCTCATGTAAGAGCCAATTCATTCACTGCTACAGTTTACTTGAGAATTGAACATCTATCAACATATTGCTATCCAAAGAAATTAATAGCATCTCAGTACTTAAGACTACACATGCTTCAAGCATGATATATATTCAATCATAAATCCAGAGATGATATGAACTAATATATGCCCCACCTCAAACATTTACTAGGAATTTTAGCATACACTTTTTAACAGTAAGACTATTTAACCATTTCCCAAGCTTAGCATCATTTCATCGACTATGTCACATGTTTCTCTTCTGCTTCTCACATTTTATTTGATTTTTTTTTCTTCTGCTAGATGATCTGGATGTTAGAAAACACTGAAAACCAAGACTAATGTCATTATGAAACAAAGATCCTTTTATATCAACCTTTAAACTACAAAGAGTAAGGGCTTTGTTACACTAGCTACATTCACAGCACACAGTTAATAACTCTTCTAGAATTCACAATGTATTTTTCTACGTTAAAATATGCAAAGTATTTAACCCTATTTTATACAACTGAGTTTTTTAACATATTACTACTTCTCAGGACCAAGCCAGGTTGCATTTCCTCTGGTCACTACGTCTCTGAAAATAAATAAACATTTCCATTTATACTGTATCTGCCAAAATTCTTCAGCCAGTGTCAATGAAAGAGCAGCAGGCAGGACTTGGGCTTCCAGATTTGTCTCTTGTTGGAGCTCCACCCATCATACCAGAAGGAATTTAGTAGCAAAGTGACGGTTTTAGCACAAGTAGGAGGTCTGCCACCCATTTCAGCACATACAAGGAGCAAAGTTAAAGGCCCAACAGCTAAATTGCTTCTTTCAGGAAATGTCATGGGTTTGAATGTTTGAATGAAGAGCATCTGCCAAATTCTGAACCAAACAATGACCTTTTTTTTTCTGAGAATATATATATAAATTTAATGAAAATCAAAGTGGCAAAATGCCCCTGCACTATTTCAGCAGGCAAGTCTGCTAAGATGGCTAGTTTTATAAGCTGATGAAGAATCCATACAGATATGTAAAGTCTTTAGCAGAATGTGAAGGGCACAGGGATATCTTTTTGTCACTTAACAGAAAATACCAATACAGTGTTTTTGTTATACTGGCATTTTATGAGGCTTAAAAAAATATTTGGTAAAACACACCAGAATATAACAATATAAAGGAGTAAACAGGCTTTGCTGATGAGAATACCAAGCCTGTGGAGGTTTACACCTTACAGTCACCTTACTGGAACAAAAAATAGTCAGGAGCATAAAACATTGCATATTACTTTAAGTCAAAGAGAACTCATTTTGTAAAAACAAAAGTCACTTGGACGAATCTGACAATTATGCGCAACAAACCAGCTAATACAGATGAGAACATGGACCTGAATTCAAACTGAACTGAACAGCAGTGGTAATTAGCCTTGCAATAATTTCATGACTCCTCCATCACTTCACATTTCTAGGCTCTAGTCAGAACAAAATGCAGAGCTAATGGACAACAGCCTGTCCCTCACAGCTCACAGATGAGGGGTCTTGACGGTGATGAGCATTTCCCTCAACCTGAGCTGTTAGCTTTAGAAAAGCCACTGTGCTGTGCACAGCAACGAACTGCTGTCAGCCTGCATCAGGCTGCATTGGCTGGCCAAGGCAGAGTTGACAGAGCCCCTCCTAAGAGAATTCCGATTGCTTACATTAAGCTGTAGCATTGCTGAAGTTAAGAATTCACTATATTAAAAAGATACTACCCAGGGCTACATGTGTACCTTTCCATCTGCCCTAACAAAGAGACAGTACATGGAGATGCTTTCCAAGGAGGACAGAAGGACCCAAAATGTGAACAGAGGCACACTCTTGATCCCTGCTTCTTTTTAAGCCTTTAAAGGCTTACATGGCTTTTTTTCCTGCAGCAGATTTCAACCCCCAGGTCATCCTCTGCTCATCTAAGCAGTGTGCTGGAGGAGGGGAGGGAATGATTGCTGCCCATTCTGCCATCCCACCTGCCTGGGAAGGGAGGTGAGCAGCTGTCCCCTCTGCTATGTGGGCAGCCTCTGACCTCTTACTTCCCTGCGACGGTGCAAAGGTCACATCTCAGAAGGGTTCTGCTAAGGGTAGAAAAGGCACGTGCAAGATTCTATGAGTATGGTGCTCATCATATGTGCTCTCCAGACACAAACCAGGATGTGTGGCAAGTCACTGCCTTGTCAGGAGAGCTGGGCACACCATGCTGCTCTCAGCTTCTGCCCCACAACCTTCTTTCCATGTGCAAACCTATGCACACTGGTTGGAAAGCAAAGGGGTGCTCATGAAACATCCAGTGGTTTAAACACATCGCTGTCTAGCCTGACCTACAGAGCAAAATGTAAATATGCTCTCTGAGTGTTCTAAGCTATTTATTTCTTAAAGCAGATTCTTTGCTGATAAGCATTTCTTAGAGAAATGCAGCAGTGCTGAGATACCATAAAAATTGAGGTCTAATGATGAGGAGGAGCACAGACAGTGGTACCAGATATGGGGCAGATGCAGAATTTCTCTACTCTGGGTCAGAAGAGCATTTTTCCTCAGTGAAGAGTTACTGCAAATTCCACTCCCCTCAGCTGTTAGGTAGCAAAGGATTGGGATGAGCAACGGATTTAATTTGCTTTGACTTAACTGGAACTACTCCGTTTAGCCTGGTTTCAGGAACAAAGCTCCACACACACCTATTCACAGCGGGAACTGTGCACAGGAAGAGCTAAATATGTTAAGGAGTATCTGCTTGCCTGCATTAGCAAATGTCCCTATTAGGAGGGCTCAAACTGAGTTTTTGCTTTCTTTGTAGACAATAATGCACTTGGAAAATAAGGTGGTGTCTTCTGAACCTGTCACAGTGTGTGTACGTGACACTACGCTATATGCCACACAAGCAGGCAGAGTTCAGTGTGGAAAGTTATTCACAAGCCAGTCTTCACAAGGCTATTTTCCATATTGATGGAACTTGAACTTTCAGAGAAGGAGGAGGAGACTTCGAGACCTTAACAGACTGTTTCCCTTTGGTTTTCACCTGACAAAGATCTGAAATGGACTAAAAGATTTAAGCAACCCAGAACTGGGTTATGCAGAGAAACACTGTACCTATATGCACTGGATGTGTGAAACAGATTTATCTAGATATTACAAACAAAAGCTGTGACCTTCCTTAAATCCTGTTCATTTGTGTGTCAGAGTAAATTTTATCCAGTTAGAAAGAGAGGGGTTCTGCCTAACTAGTACCAGGGCTTCAGCTTTAGATTTCATACTAAAACATAATTTATAACATCGTGTGTGACAAAGCCATGCAGTTGCTGGGAAGCTTATAAAGAACACAATACAACTACTAAAAGTAAAGAAACAAAAAACTGCTGCATTTGAGCTTAGTTCAGCAAAACTAGCATAATACTTCCGATTTCCAGCTCAGCTGTTCATCCCTCCCTAATCCAAATAAGTAGCTATATTTGTGAGCTTTCTAAAAAAACTTTTCTCAGCAGCTGCAGATACACAAAAAGAAGGGATTAAAAAATAACCAGTAATTTGCAGTCTGCAACTTCTAAAACCCTGCCTCGATTTGAAAGATGGCAATTGAAGAACTGCAGTACTCAAACTAATGTAGAACACATTTGTTATCAGATTTAATGATCTATTACATAGCAGATAAATAAAAATGATTAAAATAGAATTGCATAGACACCATTTTAGCTGTGACATCAAAAGTATTTCACATGTTCAATCCTCTGTTATCAAGGCTCCTAATAATTTATAGACTGAGAAGTAATAAATGTGATATGAAAGAAAACTGACAAAAGGAGGAAAATGTTGAAAACCTTATGCGATGCACTACTGATTGACAACTATGCTAGGAGACAAAAATACCATAAAAAGATTCAGCAATCTAAACCTTTCTGCACATCAAACTGAACCACTACCACATCTATAGCACCAGAAATTCCCATCCAACCTTTTTTTTTTGTGAGAAAAAAGTGCTTCTAGTCCAGACACATTCCTATGATTAGAAAGACTTTTTAAGTAAAACAGTATGAAATTTGGATGAAACTCATCTAAAATGGAGAGGAAGCAAATGAGCATTAGATGAGCGCGAGCAGCTTCAGCCCTTTTTGATGGGCCTAGGGAAGTCTCTCTGCACGAGCAGGTAATTGGGCTTCATCTAATTGAATACGGATGTCTGCAGCTGAGCTGGTTGTCATGGCTCCCCCTGCAGTCACCAGAGAAAGACCAGTGCCTCTTGGGCATATTTATTCCCATCTTACAGAAAAGAATCCATGAGATGAACTGTGCCCTGCACAGTTTCTGGAGAAGCCAGGATGACACTGTGGAAAGCAGCTCAAGGGCTGGAGATAAACAGTCCTTCTCAGATCTCCCTCTGAGCAGCAGTGGGGACAAGAAGCGGTGTCCTGACTCTTCTAAGACACACTGAGCACATCTGAAATGGAAATCCCTGAGGTTTCTCAAGTGTGCCATCTCTGTCAGGGATGGAGGACAGAAACCAGAGTGACTGAGCCCAGAGCAGGCAACCAGCATCTCCAGGTCTCATTTCAGGGCTCTGACATAAAACATACAGAAGCACTCTCCAAATATGGTGGGATTTTGGTTCATCTTCCTCAGGCCCTAAGTGCTGTTTATTCAAAATAAAATATGTAACACAAATTAAGCCTACCAATCACGTCTCAAGGTCCTCTGACATTAATTGTTTCCTTCTACAGGATATCTATTGGGGAATAATTGGATTTCTCCCCTTAAGAAGTAAGGAGTAGGAAGGTTTCTTCTGAGCCATAGCTCCAATGAAACACATCCTAGATTTTGAGGAAGAAAATCACATTTGTTCACATCAGGTTAGTTCCTATTTCACTCTACAACATATTACACTATCATAAAATATTGTCATGCATTGTTACATGAAAAATAATATATCTTAGTGCATTTCAGCAATATTTCTGCTTGGTTATTTTCAGTATTGTCTGTAGTACTGCACAGTTGTCACCTGTTCAGTTTCAAACACTTCAACCTGTAAAATTTTTTTTAAATTCTTTTGCAGAGGCTGGAAATGTGTGGAGGCAGACAGGACCAGCACAGTGCTGTGATAGAAGCAAGAGTGTGAGAGAGGACACTGCTGTCCCGGTCCAGCTGAGCATCAGGAAGATAACGCACTACTTCCTGGAGTCTGCTGCCGGTACAATGTGATGCACATTGTCATTTTTCATGTAGTTTGGTTACAGGCTTACTCTATGTATGTGGGTAGGTTTGTGCATCAAAATCAAAGCTGAGTTTCAATTAAAAAAACTAAATGCAGAGAATAGTAGCTCAATGTGAAAATAACAGTTTAGTGTTAATATTAGCTTTGTAGTAGATATGATACCAGGAGCAGTAGACCCGGGAAAATGATTGAGCAGTCTTTAGGAAAAACATGATTATACATAAACAGCTACACTTTAGAGTACAAGGAAAATAATACTCAAGGCTAAACCTGGAGAGAAGATACTGAGTTGCCTTGTAACATGGCTTGACACATAGGATTTGACTCAGTGGATGACAGACCAACTTGCCTGTGGGCTTTGAGTGACTTTGTGCCAAAATTAGTAGACTTCTCAGTGAGAGCTTGCATGGAACTATCACCAAGGGAAATCAGATTGAGGCAGAAAAGCAAAAATATGTGTTAATCATTGCTAAAGCAGTAAGTTTATTCATTCTGATCTGGTATACTTGAAACAAAAGTAGCCCGATCATTTTTTTAGGGTAGAAAAAAGCTGTGAGCATCCTTCTTTAGATCTCTATATGTTTGAGTGATTACACACTGCCTGCACTAGAGATTAACAAGGGTGCACCTTGTATATTTATTCTCCCTTAGAAGAGTAGGAAGTTTCTTACTTTAGCCATGGGAACTACTAGATAAAAGACAAATATTTAGACCTGAAATAGAAGAAAATTATCCAAGAGAGATATTGCAGAGCTTAACTTTCACTGTAGCCCTTCATACTTTCTCCCAACACTTCCTACACTCACTGTCTCCTACACTCACTGTCAGGCTACTGTACCCAAGCTACTATACATGATGTGCTCCTCCGTTGCAGAACAAAATCTAAAAGGCACTTATCAGTATTCAGTACAGTGTGGAGAATAAAGATGTGTCTAGCAGCTCATATAGCCACATAGCTAAAACTGGCAGTGTTACTTTCTTTCTGTAGTGCAACATACAACTGGATAAAGAGATCCATCCAAGCAGGCTGGAGGTTGCTGGTCAGTGCTACTTAGCAACGGAAGGAAGAGATGACTACGGTCCCTGGACAAGAGCTGAGCTCTAATGTTGGCTTGGCCAGTGACCTCCTGGGTAACCTTGAAAAAGTCACTTCACCTCTCAGTGCTGTCATCTGTGTCTGTTTTGCTTGACTGCTTCTTCTGCGTGAGCACGCTGCCTATTAAGGACTTGGCGTGGCCACCAGCTCCTATTGCTAAAAGAAATGCAAACCCAAAAAAACCCAACAAACAACCTCGCAATGAACTCTGTAACTATGTTAGCAATTTATCAAAAATCTATTTTCCAGTAAAAACTTCAGCGTTAACTTTTTTTCCCCAATGTGTTCAAAGCACAGATACTATCAATATGTAAATAGTATGCAGTATCTCATTTAAAAGGCACCTGTATCATTATTTCCCACAAGGCCGCAAACTCCTAACCAAGCAGTGCTAACCATCTATTGAACTCTGAGCATGGTAGGACTGCTGTCCTGGTTTGAGTTAGAACAGAACTAATTTTGTTCGGTGATTTTACTTTTCAGGTTGATCTCTTCTAAGTAACTGCACTTTCAATGGCATATTTTTGCAGACAGTGTCTGCTTCTACTTCTGTAAGTGATAACACTCAATGTTCACAGATATTACCAAGGACTAGTATGCAGAAAGTCTCTTACTTGTACTTGCAACTAGAGACCAAGGCCACTGCTGGATCTTGTGTACCATGCTGGGGGGGCAGAAAGTAAAAGGCCACACCTGTAGGGAGAAGCAGACAGGACAGGTGACCCTAAAATGACCAGTGAGGGATTCCATCCCATATACATCATATTCAGTATAAAGCTGAGGGATCAGGAGGGTCAATCTCTCCTCCTCAAAAGCCTGTGTCCAAGGAGGTCTCTGTCCATTCTGCCTTTGATCCCAATCTGTGCATTTCTGAATTCAGTCCCAGAATCCAGCTCCTGAATCTGATTCTCATCTCCCGCTGAGTCCAGCCAGGGATCTTCTCAGTGCCTGCTCCACAGCATCAGTGGTGATGGTGACATAATTGTCATTAGGGTGGATGAGCTCTATATTGGTTTTGTATATATTTGTATATGTTTCATTTTATTGTTTTCATTAAAGCTGGATTAGCTTTCTTTCCCAGTCCCTAAATCCATCTCCCTTATTCCCTTTGTATTCCCCTTGGGGAAGAGAGAGGGGATAACAGAGAATGATCTGTCATTCTTCCAGTGACCAGAGCAGCCCTATCCCTTGACAGTGGTATAAAACAAGCATCAAGACACAGCAATCTCTCCAAAGCTTTCATGTGACAAGGTCAATTTTCTACTTGGTTTCCCAAGGCTTTTTCAGCAGGCAGACCATCAGGAGGTACCATGCCAAAGAGTAACAGCAACATTCTTACTACTAAGATCTTCTTTGCTTTTGTAAACAGATTATTGCTTTGACATTTAATTACCTATCTTGAAGACATCCTAAATTATGAACACTGCCTGAAGAAACACTTGTTTTATCACTTTTTCATTAGCAGACTCAATTCTACTCCCATAACAGCTCTCAAATACCAGTTTGTTCAAAACCAAGCCTTATGGCATCTGGCCTCCTTCCACCCTGCATGTGAAATGAAACACAAGGTATCTCCACATCAAGATGCCCTAGGCAGAGGGGACCCACTCGTGACACCCTCTGCAGGAGCAACCTACAGTGTCACTGCAAAGTACGTGAGGAAAAGCAGGAAAACCACACAGTGTTTTCAAATCCTTTCTGTTTTGGTATCTGAATGTTATGGGATGTTTTTTTATAATTCTTCTCTTCACTGCTATGCAACATGAATAAGAACTGCTTGTGTTCTCTGTAGTCTCTTAGGGTGTATCTGAAACATCCAAACTCTGAAGGACACCATAATTAATAACAAACTGTTCATGAGATGGTGAAAACGAGAACAAAGAATGATGTTCAGGGGATGGGTGAAAGCCACTACATGTGACAGTGTATGACAGGAGTGGAAGATGGGATCCACACAGGAAAATAAATGTCTGAGGCCAAGAAAACAGTAACCAAGGAACTCAGAATGTTCTCTGCAAACAGGGAGGAAAAGGGCTCAGCTCTGCATCAATGGGAACCTTGCTGTGGCTGTGAGAGCACAGAAATGCCCCAGGAAGTGGAAGGAAATTGAGGGACACCGAGCATTACCCTTGAAGAGCAAGCTCTATCAAAGCTCCTTCTTGCTCTCCATTTCCACATCTCTTCCTTCCTCTCTGCACCAGACACAAGGTCCACCTCCCCCAGCCCTGCAAGCTCCAGCAAATGCCCTGCTGGGGTAACAGATCACCCACACTTCTTCAAACCCAACAGGGAAGAAAACAGTTCTTTTTCTGAGCTGAGCTCTACTGACACAACCCAAGCCATGTTGCTTCCTGCTGCTCCAGCCCCTATGGATTATAAGAAAATGTGGTAGTTATGGATCTGAAAGAAAATAAAATTTTCAGAACTGTGCATCATTAAAAAACTCACCACAGAAAGAGCAGGCAAGGGAAGTAGCCTCCCAGCACCGCTATTTCTAATGCCCCTGCAGTTCTCACTCTTTAGATAAAACTTTCAGAGCCTCCTTCAACTCTGAACAGTTTTGGTAATTTGAGTCGTAACTCTAGAAGCAGCTTTAGCAATTTAAACCCCTCATTACACATGATTAAATATGAACATATTCCTACTGCAAAGATAACAGACAATATCTATCCTCTTCTTTAAAGACATGACAAAATATGTTAGCCAAATTTGATGGTCAAAGAAATATCCTTCTGAAGGCAAAAATATCATTAATATCTGTGTTTGCTTCTTCCCTCCACATTTTACCCTAATTTCTGTATGGGATTATCTATTTCTTTACCATTCCTGACAGGAGGCATTTAGATAATATACCCTAATTTATTCTAAGGGGACAAGGGCCTGGAGTTTCGGTTTGGGTTTTGTTTGTTTTTACAGATACTTTAAAAGCCCTGTAATAAGAGAGCTGTATCACATACTAAAACATAACACCTCTGTCCTTCAACTGCACTAAAGCAGGAGTCAGCTGCTGCATACTCAGAGGCAATATAAAAAAAGATGGTAGAAACTGAACAAGGTCCCCACCAAAATACCCATTTTAGCAGAAAAAAAAACAAACCAACAACCAGAAGGCCCTGATAGGCCCCAAAACTGTACTATACACTTCACAAGGGAAGGTCGCTCAAAAGGCAAAGTCTGAAAAATGGGTAGAGAAGTTGTAGAGAAGATTCAGTGAATGAAGCAGAAATGACTGCCTAGTAGATTTGAGAGGAAGAAGACACTTGCTGTCTCATCTGCTCCCGTGGGCTTCTACACTGCTGCGGAGCACCTTGCAACAGGAGAGGATTCTACACACTGCGGGACAGGGGCATCTGTCTGCCTGTGCACAGATCACACTACACCCAGATAACATTACAGGCACAATGCTGCAGGTATAGAAAGTAGCGCTATGGGGTAAGAGTAATAAATATCAGTTTACTGAGGTTAGGCTTTTAACAAAAGCATCCATGAATTCCCACCCATGCCCCATAACTAAATACCAGAAAGGACAACCTGTTTTTCACGGTACCTCTAAATACCATTTGCTTAAATATCTTCAGAAAGTTAGAACCACACATCATGTAGGACCTATAATTTTTCTGTATTCTCTTAAATGAAGAGTAACATTTCTGAAAAAGGTTATCAACATTTCTGTTTGTTTCAAGGAAAAAGTGCATTAGAAATGAAAGTGTCAAAATGCAAGGAAAAAAAAAAAGTTACAGAAATTAACTAGTTCATGGACCAGATATGGGGAAAGTAAAACTGTCCAGAAACTGTATTGCAAAGCCTGTCAGTACAGGCCTTCATCTAAACCCATCAGAAATGCCTCATTTTTCAAATGGCAAATGATACAGCGAAACAGTGCAACAACTTTGGGGCTCCTACACTACATAATGCCATGGACCATGAAACCATCAGTATGTATGATACTCCAGAGGACCCTTGAGATTGAAAGAAAAATGGTATGTTAGAAAAGAAAAACAACTCTTTACTGTACATCTTTTCATTGGTATACACTGCTTCTGTTTCAAATGACTTTGTGCAGAGAAGTCAGGACAGGCAATGGCATTCCACAACTGTACAGTATCCCCAGGTTTTTGCTCCAAATAGTAGAGGTGAAAATGTGAATGATGGAGCAAGTCTGGACTGCTAAACCAATTAAGTTCATCTTGAAAAGGAATCCAAAACAACAGCACAAGCTCAGATACTACAAAGCATCCTTTTCAGAGGTATTTCATTACGCTTGGCTTTCTTCCTGGGCTGTGGTCCAGAAATATCAGCACTGCCTTTTTTTTTTTCCAAGAAATAAGTTGCTTGAATAATGTGCACCTTGTGCACAAAACCTTGTGCACCACATTGGAACAGATGATCTTTCATCGTCTTAATTTATTTTCCATTCTGATCTTCCTTCCATGAGTTATATGGAAACATTTTTCCAATTTTTATCAGAAGCCTAAAAGCCAAACTTGTGAATTACAAAAAAAATTCTCACAAAAGGAAGGAGGACTTTTTTTCAGTAGTTCTTTTTTCATCCAGGGATCCTACATGACTTTATGATGTGTACCAAGGAGCGTACAAAAACCCAAAGGTGACAGCGGCCCCACTGCAAAATGACGACAGAAAAGCCCAGCCTCTACTGAAGCTCAGCTTGGGAATCATCCCTGTCCCTGTGCAGGAGACAGGACAGAGACACTGAAGGAAACCCCTGCTCCCATAAAGACTTCACAGATCCCGTAGGTAAAAGTCTGCACCTAAACACTTTAAAAGTACTCCTTTGATGTGCTCTTTGACTACTTCCTATCCCAGAGGGAATTACTCATGCCTTTTAATTCTTATCACCAAATTCAGCACCTCTAATCTTGTCTGAGGTGGTATCTATGACTTTGTGACTCAGAATCATGACAGTTTACTACATAGATGCCTCTCTGTCAGCAGTGGACCATCTGGATGATGCTGTTGCATGTTGGTTCTTAGATGATATAAAAGGAAAGTTCCTACCACTTCTAGCCTCCAAACAACACAGTTACTTGGGAACCTTTTGTCCTACCTTGCCAGGCAGATTACAATATTTGAAAGGTACTTACAATTTAACCTCAGCTATCATCTCTGCTTCATAAGGGATAACCAAAGCAGACATGACATTTCCATGGAGGCTAGCACAGTGGCCACCAATTCAGCTGCAGTCCTGGATGCATCTGCTGCAGCTCTGAAGGCAAGTTTAGACACACTTCAGATGCAAAGCACAGCTGCATCTGCTGGCTGCCTAAAGAGGGGTCATCTTGTTCTTCTGTATTCACTTAATCACAGAACAACCTGCGACTGTGGGTGCAGACTGACGTATGGCCACAGAGTGGATTTAGCAGCTCTGATCTGCAAGGGCAGCCAGCCACGTGTTTCTTCATGCCTCAGAGCTGCCTTTACACAGCCACTGCTGTCGTTGCCCTCAGCATATTTTTCAGCCAGACATGTTCATCAGTCTGGTTCACTGGTGTGCCGGCAAACTGGGAAAGAGCAGAGGTTCTTGCAGGAATCATGGTGCGCTTCAGCTGTTGTTGCCTTTCATCTCCATAGCACTTTACAGCTTTTAAATACTATATGCATGCTAGGTCATAAATGTTGAATGCTTCCTCTGCTACTTAAACAGCAATTTAAGAGAGCAGCTTGAAGTACTATGTCTCATAAAAATGAAGCCTGTCATGGAGGAGAAGGAAAAACAGTGCAAGTTGTAATTGCTCTGCAAAAATGTTGCTGGGAGATATATAATCCAACTTGACACTTGAAGTTCTTGCTGTGGTGCGTTTGATCATAAAAGAAAAAATGTGATTTTTAAGTTCTATTTTCACATCACTGCACTACACAACCTGTCAGAACAAACGGTGCACTAACTTAAATAACAAATATTTATTTTCACAGCCAAAATATTTCCATTCCAAGAGCAACTGTAAAAATAGAACTACTGAAAGTGAGTGTAACTGTGAGAATATTGTATCATAATTTTTATTTCAGTAGAGGACAGTATGAAGTTATTACATCTCCTTAAGCGGGAACAAAACAATAGGAAAAGACTAACCTTTCTGTCCCACCTTGAGTTTCAATATCATCTGTTACTCAAAGGCTCAGTGATACAAATCGAAAGGAAACCACACATGCTAAGATGTCACTCCACTAGGGATAGCACTAGTGTCCTAAAAAACACAGCAGCATGGCAGCTGCGGGTAAGGAACAGTCAGAGAAGTGGCCATGCCTGTGGGGTGACTTCTGGGGGTCATCATGAAATCCAACCATGTGGCTTTTCAAACCAAGGGATGGCAAAAGAGATCTTTTCACCAGCACCAGGTTATAGATATTCTCCTACCACAAAGAACAGGAGCCAGCAGGTGAATGATATCACTGTACTTTATAGTCCAGCAGTGGTAATGAAAGGGTTGGAAAGCAGAAGTTGTTTTCTATGCAGGAAAAGGGAAATGCACCTTTGCCAACTATGAACTGGAGCCCAGAGAGCAAAAGGATATACACAGTGTGTACATGAGATGTGCAGCCCTCCAAGAGGCAGCCTCTTCCTCTTACCCGAGAGAACAGGGGAAGACCGTGTGGTTTTTGCGAGGGCTGGGAGCCCTCACGAAGCCTTTG
>VWZY01013422.1:32372-62314 GCA_013399075.1 Chloroceryle aenea | reverse complement strand
CAGCCCTGCTGCACAAAGTAACCAGCTGTACCCAGCACTTTCACCGGCGCCTTTTCCAAGGCTTTCACTAATAACGGGTATCACAGAAGACATGAAGCGTTTCCAGGAGGTGCGTTTCCCTACCGTAGATAAAACATTTACGACCTAGAAATACACTGTTTGTGGCGACTTTTTTTTTTTCCTCCATCTGAAGTTTCCATGGGAAGCGTTTTCGGGAGTCTCTGGCGGCCGGTGAGAGCCCCGAGCTCCGCCGCTCCGGCCCGCAGCCGCCNAGAGGTGGGTAAGGGCGGACCACGGCTCCGCTGATCGCCCCTCCGAGCCCAGCCTACCTTTTTGTAGGAAGCTGACAGCAAGTTACAGCATTGCAAGCGAGGTGAAGCCCGGATCTATCAAACCTGCAGCTTCAGAAAACATTATTATTGGGCTTACTGGTACATTTGGCTTGTCATGTCTCCTAGACACTGGAAATATCGCTATTTTCATGCAGCCTTGCACAGATTTTAAGCAAGATGGAGTGTGATGTAGCCCTTCTGTAACGTATTTTCAGGATGTTGAGATACAGGATTTACGAACAGTTCATCTGCAGATTTATGCACAGGGTTCCAAGTGACATCTTTTCACCTGAATTCTCTAAAGATTGTAACATGCTCGTGTCTGCTTAAATCTGAAATTGCTGTAGGGCTCCCACAGCCGTCACCACAGGGGCAGCAGTATGACTGTGCTGGAGTCATCTTCCTTCACCGTGACTTAGCAAATGTGCCTGCCAAGCAAAGCCACCGGCTGGTGTACTGGAGGGTCACGCTCAGAGCTCCCCGGCACAGCGCAGGGCCCCATGCCCTCACTCAGCGCCAGCTCTGCTGTTGCTAATGAACCCCCCATCGAATGGTATAACTGCAGGTGAGGGTGTTGGAGCAACCCCCATGCTGGCGGCACCAGAGGAACTTCAGTAGGTTCTTAGTGAAATGACTGTCCCAAGTTACTTAAAGCATCTGGTGGGGGAAGTGTTTCCCGGGTGAGGCAGCAGTGATATGACCCAGAGCTTCAGGGGGCCACTATCTTTTAAAATGTTTATAGGCCAGTTTAGAAGTTCTTGTCACTGGGCTAGTCACAGGTGAACCAAGTTTTCCTCTGCACAGACTAGAGTGGGTGTCCATCTCACTAATTTTCAGGTCCCTAGATAGAAGCCATTCCTGGTTTAGCTAGCCAAAAGTGGCTAGCCAAACCAACTATAGTGACCCCCCTGCAAGGGATTTCACAGTAACAGCTGGCTATGCAACAACTTAGTAACAGTTCTGTGTTTAACTTTACCCAAACACATTTATGCAACTGCAGTTTCTTCTACTGTCCCCTGCTTCTAGGCTTCAAGCTTAAAAACTCAAAAAGTAATCTTTTCCATTCAGCCTTTTTAATCTTTGTCAGAGTGCTGTATCAAAACTTCTACACTGATTAACTAAATTAGTACTGACTGAGATCCATTAGTGGACTGTTTCACACTGAGCAGAAACCAGGGATTTTGCCATCCTTACAGAGAACTAATATTATTCAGAATGTACATCAACAGAGTGCTTAAAAAAAGTAAATAAAAAGAATTAGTGGCTCTACCAGGTAGCCCGTGCTAGCCATTCCACTGCACAGGGCACAAGTTGGCTAATGCAAGCTAAGCTGCAATTTCCTGCTTCAGATTTCAGGCTTTGTGTTGTACTTAGGAGGAAATAAAAATTATACGGTAATACTGAATTTAACAGAAATTATGGAAAGACATAGAAGTAAATACACACCGTACAGTAAGTGGTTGATGATGTATTTATGCCATTAAGTCATTCACTCATGCATTTTCACAATTCAGAGGAAGAGAGGTTTGCCTGAGTAACAGGTAATTAATATACTAAGCTAAAGCCCCCAAAATATTCAATCAGCTTCAGGAGGAATAATCATTACTTTCTATTACTTCTTTTGGCAAATCAGTAACACGACTGATAGTAACAGGACACTTAGTTTGAGACAGAAATTCATGGTATGCTATGCTTTGACTTCAAAAATATATTTGCTTCATAAGAGCATAATCAGCAGATTATGAACTGATTACTTCAACTTCCTTAGCTACTGCTCAGTTAAAATTGCTTTAGAAATTAACAAGATTAAGATTCCTGATGTATTTAGCAACATTAAAACCAGCAATGTTTAAAATGAACATAAAATACAACAAAACATTTTCAACCATGTAAAAGAATGCTGCATATACATCAATATACAGATTACACTGTTACTATGATTAACTTTTTCAGACTGTTTCAGTATAAAGAAGTTGAAAATTATACAGTCCAACTAACACTTGATTTCTTTCAGAATGAAGAACTTCTGAAACAACAAAGTGTTACAGACATCACAGTGAGAAAAAAAAACCAAACAATTTACGCACAGCTTAAGAGCCAAATTCTTTCAATACTTAGCCAAGTGTTTTACTGACAGTCGGTGAGACTGCGGATGTGAATGAACCAATGTACAAGCAGGCATCAAAACATTCCAGTCAGACATGATTCTGTTATTTTAAAACAGTTAAGAATGCCATGGCTGACCAAGGAAAAATATGNGGGGGCAAAGCTTTAAAAGAAAGAAGCTGCTCACATGGGTGTAAAAATATCTGAATTCCCTTTTCATATTTGATTTTCCCCAAGAACACGGGAAAGCAGGTCTTGGACATCAAGCAAGTGAATTTCCTGCTCTTTTAACAATGAAAGAATAAATTAGAAATTTTTAAAGCTTCTATTCAAGTATTTTACACCAAAAATGCAATGGAAATTGGTTTTTATTCTGACCTGGACAAATAAGCAGGGAGTAAGCATCACAAAACTATGAGATGCTATCACAGGCTACTGCTGTTAAGTTTATACTAAATGTTTCACCATTAATTAGGGAAAATCTACATACAGTTGGTCCAGTTCTTACAGACGTGATGTAGCAATCAGAAGTGCTACAGGACACCCCTGAACATACATGGCCAGGTTTCCACAAGGAAAGAATGAGTCCTGCAATATTTTGCATGCTCTTATCTGAAACAAAGCAAGTACACCTGTAGCATCCAAACAAAGTGAGGGATGTTTTCCGAGTTTCTGTTTACTAGTCTTTCTCCTCTCCCATGTATTTTGGAGCAGACTGTTTCATTCCGCATCAGTGCATCCCAATCATGTAGTACTGAAAGTACTAACTACTGATACTGGAAAATAAAATATACAGTCTTACTAAATTGTCCACCACATTCTGGTATCGAAGTCAGAAGTCAGCAGTGGGTGCGGTCCCTTTTCAAGATCTAGACCAGTAACTTATTTTTTCTATTTTTAGTTACCACTGAGGCATGCCGCTACCTAGTCTACTGACTGCCCACAAACTCTCAGTATTTTAAACCATTTTAATTTTTTTTTTTTAATTATGCCTGCAAACAGGATTCTGAAAAAGCTATTTTATTTTAAAAACCTGCTTCTCATGAGGTGAGTAATTTTAATTCAGGGAAAGTCTGAAAATGCTGTATTCTAAAACCAGGAATTTTTACATCCAGTCTGACAACCCGGAGTGCAAAACTTCCATATACAGAGCAGTCAAATGATTACAGACAACATGGCACCAAATATGGAGAGGAACTAACAAAAAGAACCCAAACCAAACTATCTTGAATTTGTTTTTTCAAGTGGAAGTGAACTAACGTTTTTGATGTGAAGGGAAGAGAAATGCATTTCCACTCCGTGCTTTTAGTGCCTGCCTATTCACACTTATTTAAAAAGATCCCATTTAAGACAGTCTCCATGTTCTGTGATGATCAGAGTCATTCAGCTAGACCCCAAAAGAATAGCGTGGTTAAAGGAAATCCAAAACACCCTTTAAAGACTACTCATAATGCTAAGAGTACTGCAAATCCTCTTGCAGTAAATACTAAATTGCATTCTGAAAAAAGAGGGCAAAGTTCAAGGCAAACAAATGTCTATTTTATCAACAACACTTTTTCCTTTAGGACTTCATCAGAGATCCTCCAAGGGGCTAAATTCCCTGTCAGGAGTAATTCTATCCTAACACTGACCAAAAAAAGATATATATTTCTTTGTATTTACATACTATACATATTTACATTTTTTTAATACTACAGTTGGGGGGGAGGGAGCAGGGAAAACCTGGATAGAGATTTATTATCTGCCTTTAAATGTCCCAATGTTTTTTTTCCCCCCTTGAAAAAAATTTACAAATCCTCTTCAGGTCCTCTGGAAGCTAGATACAGTCCATGTTCCGCAGGCCACCATCCATTGTCAAAGCACCAAATCTAAAATGAAAAAAAGAATATTCTTAGGTGATTGACCAGATAAAAGAAGCAATTGTTAATTCATTGTAATTTATTTATGGGTTTTTCCTTTCCCTTGCCATATGCCAATGCATGCATTTTTATCTAACTTTTATATGTGAAAAGACTGGAGAGAGGATTCTATGCTCCAAATATGGGACCGGGGGTGGGTGACAAAGCCAATTCAGCTTGAAGCTGAACTCATCTCTACCAGCAATTTATCCTGAAGTTTTCAAGATACTATTCTTATTATTTTTATATCTTTTATCATCATCATATGAAAAAAGCAAAGTCAGTCTGTATGTGGTAAAGACAATACCCTCCTAGGATTATAAGAAATATGTTGGCCTTTGCAATCTTCAAACTGCAAAATCATCCATTCAGATTGGTATAATAGCGTAGCTTTTAAAAAAGTATGTCTAAAAGTGAGGAGTTAAAAGACACCACTGGATTACTGCAACAGTATTGTGCTTAAATTCATAATTAATCTGTGCAACAGTTACTTGTATTAGATAACCATAAGTAACATGAAAGAAAAATGCCATGATAGCTGTGTGAGAATGTTTATACAGTAATGTTTCAAGGTTTTGAATACTTTTTTTTGTTGTTATGCCTTAGATCAACAGGTCAAAATATACGTAATGAGATTATAGAATCATCGCTTAGTATAAGTTCTGGATCTAGGTAATGTACCAAATGAAGCCCCTTCCTACTATCATCCCCAAGAGGGAAAACAATCGCTTGCCTTTCCAAAATGTGATTGTTCTCAGCCAGCTCTTTAACAACCCCTTCCATTTCCTCCTTTAGTTTCTTCATACTGTAGTAACAAGAAGCAAAAGAAAGGTTAAATTTTTTATAGGGACAGCTGTCTGCTATGATCACTCATGACAATATAGCTGTCAGCAACTTGTGATTACATACAAAATAAGGAACAGGCTGGTTATTTACTAAAACTGATGGGTTATATGTTAGTGTTGTCCCCTGAAGCTTCCAATCTGTACCACAACTTCAGCAATATAGTTTTTTCCACAATATAAAATTCTTGATCTTAATGCATCAATCACAAAGTCAACCATAATTTTTGTTTTCATTTTGCCTGTGTAATAGGTATAGAATCAATCCAATTAAAAAAATCTCACCCAAGAGTCATTTCTACTAATGTATTTGAGCTTGGATAGACTGTGTTCATTTTATGTTTCATCCCACTAGAAGCTGCAAACATTTTCTGTGGCAGAGCATCTTGTAACTGTAACAAATAAAAAGGAGTTACAACATAAGTTATTGTATAAAGGGAAAACCATCAAGATACATATTCGCCATTTGTTATGATGCCTCATAAAGTCATTACAGTAGTAAGGTGGCTGATACTCCCCAAGTTGAGATCATCACATCAAATTTTCTACTGACGTGACCTCTAGTTCCTTGATTTACTCCACCTTCCTAACTGTCTTACACTTTCATAATAAACTCGCAAAAGGAAGAATTATCTATTTGTTCTATTTGTAGATATTCTAAGGAAACAGAATTCTAATCAGTTACTGACTTTGGTAGTGCTACTAAAACACAAATACCAAGTAAAATGCTGTTCTCCACCATTCCTATCATGTGCTTTATTTTATATTTTTTTTTCCTCTATAAATAATAGCAATTTTACTGCAAGAAAATGCATTCAGTCTCTCAATTTTGAGGTAATTCTGGTAAGTTTGCATCCTGCAGAGTCACTCTCCAAATTTTAACACCACACTTTCTTTAATGTCACCAGCAGCATTAGTTTAGCATCTGTACTTAAGCATGTATCCCCTAATCTTGAATACTGGAGTAGTGTTTTTATGCTTCGTAAGAGTATTATGATAAACCCTCAGGTCTTCAGATACCATTATAACAACAGTTACACAGAACACTTCTCAATGAACCCACAGCCATTTCCACAGATCTTTTGGAAGGGATGATAACCCTAATAAAAAACCAAACCAAATCCACTATCACCAAACTCCAAAATCACATCATGATTCAAAAAAGAAAAACCAAACATAACCAACACACCCCATTCCCTACACTACATTGACTTCAGCAGCAAAGCTACTACAGACCACATCCATGCAGCCCTACATTTAAATACAACTGCAGTAATATAGGACTTGCTATAAACAATGCTATTGACATTGAACAATGTGGAATAGTCTTTCATCTATGCAAACATTTAATTTTGAAGCATTCTACCTCATTTATATAATCCTGGTATTTGGATACCTCTTCTTCAATATCAAAACACTGGTTGGTGAGAGCCATTAACTGCTTCCTTGTATGAAGCATTTTCCTAAAAGGAAAAAAGTTTTAAGAGCATCCTTTATAAAAGTGGTGCAGGGAACACTATCAAATATTAAAGAAATCAATAGCTTGCCTTGTCCAGTCCTCAGCCTTGTCCAAAAATATATCATACTTGCTGACACATTCATCTTTAAACAGAGCTATGGCTTTTGTAGCATGTAAATACAGCTTCTGCCTGCAACACAGAAACAACCAGAACAGTGTTAGACTGATTTCCAAACCCCGTTCCTCTAACTTATATTCTGAAACTTGGAGAAGAGGCATGTGGACTTAAAATCCCTTCAGCCACCTTTACTTGTGCTGTTGTAATGTATAAGGATTCAACACACTGCATGAATTGACAGTTTATGTTTCAGAAATATTCACTAGCAGGGAGAAAAAAATATATTTGAAGCATTTAGTTGCAATTATTTGTATTGGAACAAATGGTCAAATGTCTTTTCGAGTTAGTATTTATCAAAGCATGTATATTTAAGGCAAAAGGATTCTAAATGCTGAGGAAAGAAATCCTTATTATTTCTTATTTGCCTTCTGCAGATACTTGAAACTTCCAGCATATATGAATAAGCCTTTGTGTTGAGCAATATACATGCAAGAAAAAAAAATTAGAATTTTTGTGTCAGCTTAAATTTATGACAAGAGCAAGCAGATAAGGATAGGAAAGCAAAACAAACCCCAACGGTGGTTAGCCTTGTAGGTGGTGCATTGAATGTAACTGCCTTACCATGCTACACATTGCAACAGTAAGTGAAACTATGGGATGTAAGGACACTAACACCTACTTCTGGTATTTCAATAAGTCTTGCATGATAGCTATTGGTTAATCAGATTGTTTGGCTAGAGTGTAGTGGGATTGTTATCAGGCACGCACACCTGAAATTTGAGCAAAGTCCCAACTGAGTGCTGCTCCCTCATCTACCTAGTGGTAAGTATTACAAAGGCCAGGCTCTGTTGCTAATGCCACAGAGTTCTCAAGAAAACCCACTGCCATTTCTCTCTGGGGTGAGTCAAGTGAAATAAGATGTAGTTAGGACCTCAGAGATACCTGAACAATCCCAAGAAGACACTTGTTGTAGAAAATATACCAGTACTCAAACCCATGAAAATAAAGCCTATTTATTTATTCATATTGCATATATTAATGCAAGGACTCAGCTTGAACTGTAGAAAAAGCCCTGAAGCTTCTTCAATCTACCAAGGGAGTGCAGTTTTAAAATGATCTATGGACTGTATCCTGATGTACGCCTGCTTTCCAACCATATCCTTAAGAACATATGACAAAATTGTCACTCACATTCTCTCTCCCATTAAATTCAATCCCTTGCTGTTGCAGAGCAATGACGCATCCAAGTCTCTTTCAGCATATCAGGACTTGTTTTACAGGTTTCCTGAGCCTCCTGTCCTTTACCTTGGGGCAACCCTCCCTTCACTTGGCAGTCACTCATTTAGCTTTAACTATGGGAGATAAATGGGGTGAGAATACCAGCACCTTCTGTGTGTTGGCTTCCTAGCTCTAATTTGTCAATGTCAGTGAAGCCACACTGGTAGTAGCAACAGCAAGAATGTTTAGAAAATTATAGAAGTGGTGTCTAAATTCACATAGCACACAGGAAAGTCTAGGGAAACACTCAACTGACTAGCAACTAGGAAAATAATTAAACATAATCATCAGGCATCATCAGAGGTGCATAAAGATATCCAACCCTGCTTCCAACTGTCTACCCATAAAGATGTAGGTTTCCTCTTAGTATTGTGTCCTACCTCCCAATCTCAGAATACGTCTCGGATATCTTAGGGCAACTTAAACAGTATTAGGCATCTCTGTATGGGGAACTGCATTAATCCTGAGACAAGTACAACAGCATGAGCAGAGCAGCTGCTTACAATTGCTCAAGAGTTAGTCAGTAGAGTCAGCGGGGCCTAATGGAAGTCTAGACATCCGGGTTAACACGGACACATAATGTGTCACTTCTCACAAGTGACAAATTTTAAACAGGTGTGGAGAACTGCATTAAAATTTATCTTGTGTGCTATGATTCCTGGAAGATTAGATTATTCCAGAATTTCATTCAACTAGCCCATGTTTTATTAATCTGTAGAAAATTATCTTCACCTTAGTTACAAAGCAATTTCACTCTTACTGAGGGCTTTTTCCTACCTGAAAAAAAACAGGAAAAAAAAAAGTGTACTTCCTGTAAGATAGTTATGCCCAGATAACAAACAGCTATTTCATGTCTACATTTAGAAGGTCTATCAGTAAAGAAATCTCTGCTAAGAAGAATCACCTCAACATCATATACTGGCACCCCTATGTATTTACCCTGTGTATTTACCCCTATGTATTTAAGATATTTAAAGACAGTTTTTACAAAGCAATCCTAAAGAGGTTATAATCTACAATAAAAATCAACAGAAGAGGTTATTGTCAAGTGCACCTGAAGGACCTGAAAGCAATCATGGTATTTCCCAAAGGTAACTTCAAAACTTACTTGTCAAACTTGTGAATTTGTTCTTCATTATAAGGAAGCCCTAGGATTAGAGCAGATGACAGACATTACTAGTTTAATTATGTTAGTTGTACTTATGTAAAACTCCACTAAGTTTACCCATTTCCTACATGGTTTTCTTCTCTAGTCCTGATAGGTTCAAGTGGTCATTTACTTTTTTTTTTCCTTCCTATCCAGTCTTGCAATTCAAATTTAGGAGATTAATAGCGGTGTTTCATTCATATGGGCTTTAAGACTCACTAAGAAAGACTTAGAGACACATTCACTGTTGCTGACTAAGTTTTCATTCCTACCACAGATATCCTAGTAGAAGGAGGACTGACCTGTCCTTTACATTACAGTTTATGTTTAAAGTGAATCAAGTAAGTTACTTACTTCGTTCTGCTTTGTCTTTTTTGAACTGATAATAAATATCTGTGATGAAACATAGCAGCGCCTTCAGCCTTTCTGGACTAGAGTAACAAAAGGAATAAAATTAAGTATTTTATATATAAACTTAAGTACCTATTAATGAATTTTACGAGCTACAACTCAAAGTAGAATTTATTATGTATTAAAACAATTAATACAGTTACTCACTTTCTGTCTTTTGGGTGCATGCCTTCCTGATTTGCCCAGGCATCAGCCAGTAAACCACCAGGAGAAAGTTTGGTTTTGATATCTTGAAGACTAGTTTCTATTGTGCCCTGTGAGCTGGAGAGCTATGTAAGAGCAAGAAAGTTCAATCTTACCACTGGATAAAGGGAAAAACTACTTGAGGCTGAAAAGTGATTGAACACGTTAATACTGTAGACCCACTTGTTTCACTGACCTTTGTTAAAGAAATAGGCCCAATTCTCTGCCTAGGTTTTGCTAAAAGCAGAACCAACATGGCATTATTAAAGAAAGAATCATCTTTGATACTGGCATTTCTGTTAGTTAATATTTATTTTCTTTCAATAATGTTTCTTCCTTTCATATACTCCCTATTTCCTTCACTTGATCTTTTGGTTTGTTAAGAATTCATATGACTATACACATAATTCACACCTTTCTCTCTCCACAGTTCATACAACCTTCAAAATAAAAATGCACTAATCACCTTTTGCTTTTAGACTGAAGAACCTTATACCTGCTCCCAGGACACCAGTATGTAAAGTTATTTTCCAGTTTTCCTTACTTGTCTGGAAACACGAAGCAAATTTCAAAGCAAATCACTCTGAAATGAGTTTGTGTATGTATCATTTTAGAAAGCCAACAAAGTAGTTTACAATTCTTTAAGGAAAGGGAAAAAATATGCAAAGTAATATATATTTTGTGGTTATAATTTTTTTACTTGAACATTTTAGGATATGAGAAAATATTTTCAGGAACTTGTTATTATTTTCACTACACAGGGCTAATAAAAAGATTTACTCTGTTTTCAGAAAGATATCCACATCTCAGTATGGACATTTTAACAACCTTTGACAGTCTAGAAATAGCTTTGAAAATTCAGAGCTGTTATTCACAGAAAAACCCGTGTTACTGTGTATTTGGATTTTCATTCAGAAACACCATTTTGAGAATGACACAGGCTTTGTAAGTTACTTACACGTAACAATTTTGTGTGTATCTCTGAAATTTCATCCACTTCTGATGCTTCCAAGTTGATCTGCATCAAATTCTCATATCTAACCACAAAAAAAAAAAAGTTAAAAATGTAAATAAACAAGCAGTGAATACTCATAATATTCCTTGAAACTAGAGTGTAACAACTTCCTTTCGTTGCATATGAAATACAGTATCTGTCAAGCAGCAACCCTGAAACACTGACAAATTTAATTGGCCAAACATTTTAGTTATGAAAAAAATATCCTTTAATATTTTTCTATATTTGAACTGGTAAAAAGAAGTATGATACTTCCATTCCTGACTTCTTCATTCTATTCTCATTACTTGTACTCAGCAGGCAGCAAAAAACTATTTCCTTTCAGCTGATAACTTTTAGTAGTCAATGCCAACACAAAAACTAACGGTCCAGTGAAAATGCTTTCCTGTGGAAACTCATTGGAAATGCTGAGTTATCAAAACCATGGGTTGGTTGGGTTGACAAAACCTTAAAGACTGGGTTAGTACCACTCACTGTTCATACTGATACTTTCCATACGACCAAATAAATCATTGGAGGCGGTATTTTTTCTATAGAGTCTCAGGTACATTTTATTTTTAAAAACACCATCAAAAACAGCTCAGCTGCTTTCAAAAAATACATTTGCTGAAGCTCAATACTTTGTTTAGCTTTTCAAATAAAAGCTTTGCATGGTTATGCTTTGAAGCATAACCTTGGAAAGCGAGGACAACCAAAAGATGTCCTTCACTAACTCCATAGAAGTCTCCCTGAAGACAAACAAACTGAAAATCTTGGCCGTTTGCACGAGGCTGAAAGACCGTCTGTAAACATGTTCATGTCCGCACGTGAACTAATCCAGTGAACACATCTTTTTCAAGTATCTTCTCTGAGATACTACTGAATGCATTACAGTCACAAATCAGAACCTACAGTGCCGGCTCCTGAGCTTTAAGTGGCTTTTTTCTGCAGGGACCTGGTGGAATGCAGGAAGAAGCTATCTGACCCAAATACAGAGTGAAAAAGCACCAGTCCTGTCAACTAGCGCAAACTGGCTTGATGAGGAGTTTAGATTACAGCCCTCATGAGTGGTAATTAGCCTCCAAAGGTATACTTTTATCTTAATAGCTATCCATTTTTCTAGTTTCACTGATTTTCACTGATTTTTCTAGTTTCATTGTTGAGGTCTTTTTAAAGCAAGTACCTTAAAGCCCGGGTGTGTCAGTTTGCACATGTTTGGCGCACACAGAGCAAATCTGACAATACCCTGGGTATCCACAATGATGATATACAAGTTGTTCAATTCACACATGCACAGCAGCTCCAATGTGGCTTAAGTCTGTTCTTAAGTCTGCTTTGCAAAACCCAGTGGCTCTACATGTGTGTATTAACTGTAGGCACCTGCATTTTCAGAGCAGCCTGGAAGCAAGTTTAGAGACTCCTCTGACCAAGACAGCATTTGGGGGAGAATGGCAATAGATTGCATAGAAAACAACTACCTACAGGAGAACCCTATGAAGAACTGGGGTTTAAATTTTGTATCAGACTGCATAAGAAATAACACACCTTAAACACAGAGCTAATGCTGTTTGTGGAAAGACCGAACAAAATGCTGCAAGTACACTTCAGAAGTAGAAAAGAATGTGACTGAGAAGTGGACTTTGAGTGGGACTCGGAGACAAAAGAAAAATCAGGAGAGAGGAAAAATTGCAACTGGGATGAAGAACTCAGTGATGCAGTCCCACCTCCCACAAACAGCACTTGACTTAAAGAGGTAAGGCAGAAGAATCTGACCACTGGAAAACATTTGTTTCTTTGGAATGGAAGACAAGAGAAATAAGTTCTTTTGTGGTCTTTGAAACTTGGAAGTTTCTTATGATAAGTGACAACAATTATTTAGTTACTCCTTATTGTAAATTTTGTCAATTTTAAAGAAATCACTCTGAAAACCTTTACAGATCTAAATGGATCCATATGGGTAAGAATCAGATGCTATGATACAGACCTCTGCCATTTGAATTAACCAAAATAGACAAAAATAACATAATCAGGGTCTTAAAAAAATTACAGAAGTAGAATTCCCTGTGCATTTTACTTTTGGTATCCCTAAGTGCATGCATGTGATCTAATGACACCCCAGCGCAGCTTTGTTTTTGGTGCTTGGGGATTTTCTGTTTTGTTTGGGATTGTTTGGTTTTGGTGGTCATGTTTTGTTTTTCTTCAGCTGCTCCACCTTATATATCAACATTAAAATTCCTTCCATGCAGAAAATGCTACGGTCTTAAAACAGTGAAAAGGGCAGTATTTAGTCATCCTTAATATACAAACACAAGCAAATTCAGTGACAAAAGCACTAAAGCACTAAGGAAAAGAAAGCTACTCAATTCTTTATCCAAGCTTTACTATACCTTCTAAACTCAACAACAGCAAATACGCCAGATCAGAGAAGAAAAGAGAAAAAGAACACATGCAATTACTACTCAATAATAATTACTTGTTCCCACTAGGTTAAGCAGCAAAATTAACACTCTAATTTGAGTAAAGCATATTAATAAATCTGTTTAAATCATTGCCATCAGCAAATCCATGCCGATTCAAATTTAACTTTTATATGCAAAAACTCTGTAAATACACATAATTTAAAAGATCACTATCATTAAAGACAATAATGAAAAATCAGTGCATTTGGTATAGTGCTTCTACTCACACTTTCTCAGCTTTCTCAATGTTTCTGTTGCAGAAATCCAGCCTGATGACAACCTTCGTCTTTTTATGAACCATTTCATTGTAATCATCCTTAATTATTTCACTAGAAAAGTGAAGCATTAGTCTATAACAAAAGTATTCAACTGCCATTTTACCAGCAATCAGTAATATACCTACAGTAATCACTGCTAGTAAGAATTGCTTTCAGTTAGAGATGCATTAATATAATCCTGATACAAAACTATCCTGTTCAAGCTGCTCAACTCTATCTGCATGTTACCAAAGGTTAGATTTAGATTATCCACGTAAAACAGAGAAATTGCAAATACCTAAACCTTTTTGTCTGAAAAAATATTTTTGTTTTCTTAATGACAGAAAGAAGGAAAAAATTCAGAAAGCCTATTTGTATTCAAGGAATAAAGAAAACCTCCCAAGATACTGAGAACACAGAATTATGTATTGATAATTACAGCCTATCTCGATTAAAAACAAACAAACAAACAAAACAACAAAAGCCAACACCACAAAAATGAAACAAAACAAAATCCCCACAGTGCAATTCAGTCAGTTGCTTACGTTAGCCACCGTATTCCTTTTCGCATCAGCTCCTGGTAAAGTAGCAAAGAACTGGCAACTCTACAGGCATAACATACGATACCGGTTACTGCCTGGGGGAAAAACCAAACATCAGTCCTAATCTGGCCTTCTTTTAACAATCACTTCTAGTCAATAACTCACGACAAAGCAACACAGATTAATAAAAGAAAGAACATGAAGATGGTAGTTTAAAATGCATAAATTTGTCCAAACTTTAGTCAGGAGATAACCAAACACTCATTATGGAGGCAGAGCTAAACACGGTAGTGAGTTTTTCGTTATGCTGAAATATCAGTTAGGGATGAAAATAAGTCTCTTATAAACAAAAATGACAGCACTTACTCTGAGGATTTACTTTAATTTCTGGAAAGTCACAAGGACATTTCTTCAGTAGTTTAGAAATTAAACACATACATTAAAAGAAACTTGTAAAAAAATGACACATTTTAAAATTCTAAGGCTAAGGACTCTCTTCATTCCCCTAATTCCACTTACAAGTTCGCTGCATTATTTAGAATTGCGAACAAAGTTTCAGAAATTATAATTCACAATGTTTTAAATCATTAATATAAACTTATGACTTCCTGTTTATCAATTTTCAAGACTTCTGGTATTCAAAGGGACACACACTTCCAGGACTACCATGCCTGAATAAAATGCTCAGCAGGAGCCAGTGTTTATAGACATAGTATAAAAATGGTGGTGACGAAGCCAAGGTGGAGCAACGCCTATCTGCAGTAGTTTTAGAAAACTGGCCAAATGAAACATCCTCTACTTGTCTCCTACAGAAATCTGAAATTTCCAAGAGTGGCAACAGAAACTGCACTCTTACGCCGAATCCTAGAGGTTCCTATCTATTGAAAAACAAAACCTATTTTTCTTAAGTTTTGTACCAGAGTATTTTATGAATCTTCTAGCTAACTTCAGGAATTCAAAGTGGTGGGCTCCTTTTCTTCCATCACTGAATTATGTATTAACAAAGCACTTGGACTTTAGAAGGCTGTTTTTTGAGTTTGTTCTTTTTTATAAAAACACACACAAACATATTCTGTATACAAAGTAGGGCTTTAATACATTTTGGAGCCTTTGTTAACAAATACATTTCTGTCAATCAGACTCCTCAATAGCATATTAAAATAGTTTTATTAGCATTATTCATCTGAAAATCAAGTAGCTTTCATTTCAGTATCATTTTCTGAGATAGTTATATAAATTAAAATCATAATTACTCACTTTAGCCATGCTGGCATCCCCATCCAAATCGTAACGTTGATGTACTTTAGGAAGTAAAACTGAAACATAAAACAAGTATCTGTATTTTCTTATTTTCCATGAGACCTCAGAAGTTTCCTTTCATCCTTCTGTATACCGTTTCTATGTATACCTACATGGATTTTCATCTAATCCGTTACTGCCAAGCCTTTTAATATCACGTGGCTCTCATGCACACCTTCAAAACCAACTGTCTTAAATGCTTTAAATAACTTGGTATCTTCAGCAAACCGTCCTTCACCTCCTTTTCCAGGCTCACTTTTGAACATGTTGCACAGAACGGATTCCATGCAGGTCTCCACCAGTAATCCGTCGCCATTGAGAAAGCCTGTTCTGAAAGCTTTATTTCTGTTCTTCAGCCCTGTGTTTGCCTGCATGGGAGACTGATCCCTCTGATCTCACGGCTGCTTACCTTCATTGAGACTCTTGAGGGCAGGACTTCACCAGATGGCTTTTTACAACCTAGGGTAGCCTAGGTGGATCTATAAGTGTGGAAATGAATTAGCTGAATCTCCTTAGTTCTCATGCTCATCTACTCCTTCAGAAAGCTCTGACACAATGTAAAGGCCCTGTTTATCCTTCAACAAACATCTCACCTACCCCCACTCTTCAGCACATTATTTTTTTGTTCCTGTTATGGCATTACCTTACCTTCTAAGCAAAGGTAAGTTGTTAAGACCGCTTCTGTTAACTGAAAGGATAACCACACTCATGACAAATGAAGGGGAAAAAAAAAAAAAAAAAAAAAGAAGGCAAACTTGAATTTCCACTTAGTAAGCAAAGGAACAAAAGAATCAGCTTTGAATTACTTTCTATCATGTTCCTTTCTACTTATTAAAAGCATCATGCTTAAAAAACTTTTAGAACTTCATAAGTATCTCTACACCTTAACACACAAATGCTCAGGCTCACAGCACTAGGAACATTACAAGCTGCTACCGTCCCTGTAAATATATGGTGGATACTCTGCATGTTAAATAAAATAAATAACTAAATAAATGGACTGCATACTTGGATACTTAGGTATCAACAGAAAAAATTTTTCAAACACTATTTCTAAGACATAACAGACATAAAATTATAATTAAATAACCCAAACTATTGACAAAAAAAAACAGCTCTAAGAAAGGGGAAATGACTTTCACATACCTTCCTCATAGATTAATCCAACAATGTTCACAGCCTCCCTGCTTACTATAAAGATAGGATTCTCCTCAGCTGTTCTGGGGAAGTGCTGGGCCAATCTGCCGGGCTCTAGTACTAAACGTCGACCTTCATATATCAGTTCTTGGTTCTGAGATGGTATTTTTGTCTGTTTGTAAACCAGCTCATGAAATATAGCAGCTCTATAACATGAACAATATATTCAGTAGTAGTTAGACTCACTACAATAGTTCAACAACTCAGATTTTATATTACTTAAATAAAAATCTCTTTTGCTTCTGATTAAGACCTGTTTTTATGTATAAACATTTGACTTACAAGCAGAACAAAAAGCAGCACACTGCCTAAGACTCCAGGTTGCTTTGTACAAAAATAAATGGTATTTCCTGCAAAATATCAAACATCTCTTTCTACCTCTGATTTTCCACCAAAGCACGTCTGTGTAAACAAACTTGCTTTGGCCTGAAGTCTGAAGGTCAGTATAAAACACTAGATGAGAGGAACAAAGCACGCTTTAGTTTTCTGAAGCGTACCCGTTTCTTCAAAGGAGGTGGATGGGCTATCAGAGAGAAAAGTCTGGTGGGTTATATTTCAGAAAGCACACACTTTAAATTCAGCTTGTAAGGTAAGAGCCAAATTATCTCCTGAAACAGCAGTGATAAGGAAGATCAAAGATACTTTGGTATTTTATTTCAACAATCAATGGACATAAGGCATAAGAATTTATAAGAAACCTCCACCTTTCAAAGCGAACAAAGAAAAACCTTGATTTGGAAGTACCAATCTGCCTCCTGTGCAGCACTGGTACACTGTCGTTTCTTAATACTACGGCTAGTACATAAATACTCATAAAGGTAAACAATAATGGAATGAATAAATAAATAAATATACAAATAGCAATTTGAGCTACAAGCAAGATTTATCTACCCAAAAAAAAAAAAAAAAGATGATAATTTGGGCTCTCTCAAAATACAAAAGACAGACTAGAAAAATTGGAAAAGGCCAGAACTGTATTTACACTTTTGATGAAATAATTGTATCTGTTTGCATATTTGAGAATAACACATACTCTGTGTTATCTGTACTAAGGCAGAGAAAAGGCACTTATTATTGTATCAAACTGTAAGCCTGACTTGGCAGCTTTTAACATCAGCACTTAATGACAATAAAGTGAACTCCTTATAACTCAGGATCCTAAATTTTACCAATTACAACGGCAGAAGTAAAAACAGAGTTTCATCAGACAGATGATGTGCACAGATGATGTGCACATTTTGTATTCTTGAGGACGAGGTAAGGAAAGCAGGAGTTGAACAGCCTCTGGAAAACTACTTTGCCCATAAGTAACAAATGCAAATGCAGGATGAGCTGGTATCCATTAGAAATGCAGACACACTGTAACACATCAAGGATTAAGATTGTGTTCTGGCACTGGTAAACACTAAGCTTAAGACAAGTTAATTTGACCTTCAATTATTTTAATTTTATTTTTGGTCAACATGCTTCTACACACTGAGCGTATGCAGGAGAACTACAGGCTTTCAATTCCTCAGATAAACTGCCAAGGAAAGGCTACTGAATGTGTAACACTGGTGATCTGAGGTCACAGTACTGTGCCTGAATAAAAGCAAAGTAATGAAAATAGAGAGAGTGCACATACGTGTTATAGCTGTGAATATAAACTTTGTGCAAGGTCATCTGCTGTAGCGAGAAGATGTGGATTATTATTCGGTGCAGTATGTCGCTTGTCTCTGCAAAGAACTGGTCAAATCCCCAGCATTTTTCCTGGTCTGCTTCAAGAATATTCGCAAGGACAGGTGTGAGCAGTACCTGCAGACCTCTAGAGAACATCAGTAAGAGATGAGACAACTTGGATCTACATAGGTCTTTTCACCTTGTAATCAGTTGCAATACTTCATTTCACTTGTCCCATGAATGCAAATCTATTATCTCTTGAAGAATACTCCAGTCCTTCTGATTTCTACACCACACTCTCCCCACCCCCCAAACAACAAAATGTTCAATGGTAATGTCCATTGATTTTTATTAGTACACATACTTTCCTTTTTAGGTTCAAGTATCAAATATTTTCTCCTTGCTATTTGACAAATTTAATGGGCATTGAAAAACGGCATACAATTTAAAAAGTCTGCACTGTAGAGCTAAGGTCACCTTCCACCACTGCTGGGCAGTAATCTTTTACCCAGCTCACCCCACACACCACAGTTTATCGCCTTGAAGGAAGCTACTGCCATTTATGGTCTGCTGGCTGAGCTACTTCTGTGAGCACACTATGCTGCTTTTAGTCAAATCCAGCACTGTTAGCAAAGACTCGTTATTTCAATTGTCAACACTAACAGAATTCATCCTGACTGAGATGGGGCTGAATAAATACTCCACGTGTGCAGCTCAACTGCTGCAAAGAAAAACACACAACTACCGCCTTAGTCATTACCACTCTAGGAGAAAGGCCAGCTTACACTGCTTGTATTTCCACTCTGAGAATCTGAATTGCAAGGAACTTTATGGATCCTACTCCCATGTTGACGGCCCCATCAGAGGTCAGTGGATGCTGGGCTCAAGCTCTCTTTAGTACTGAACTCTTAACAGTAAAGAATGTCACTTGCTACTTGAAAAGATTACTGTAAACAAATGTTCAGTGAAAAAAACCTGTTTCTTTTATTACATGGAATGAAAAAAAAGGAAACAATTGAGCAGTATCATCAAAAATATACATAAGTTGCAAGTTCTACACACTATGAATTAATGGACTGCTACAAACCAGACTCTCACTCTACATCCCTTAAGGCTCTCCATATTTGGCTTTCAGAAAAGTTTGTTTCTAGAGTGTGTTCACAGAACAATTCAGTTTCTCCCTTTACCATGAAAGAGTAGCAATTTCAAAGTACTGAAGAAGTCTCAGGAATATAAATAGGTAAATGGGAGGTGTTTTTAAGACCATATGGAGATTAGATCTTCCATGGCTCTTCCCACTGAGTATTATGATATATGAAGCAAAAATGTGATGATAGAAAAAAATGTAAAAGATATTATGAGAATGTTAAAAAGTGGTGATGTGATTTTTTTATGGCAAAAATGCAAGTCTCCGAACTGTCTTTTCTTATCATTTCCTTCCTACTGCCTAATCTTTGTGACATCTGAAGGCACATTCCTACAACAAAGGGGGGCCATCAATTCAAAGCTTATTAAATCTTCCTACTCTTTCCTGAGGGTAGAGAAAAGAGATTAACTTATAACACTCCATACTTTCAGGTGCTCATTTGTAAATTAGAAGCCATAAAATTATTTGGACTGATGGGAAGAAAAAACACTTGATAACCTTTTAGTAGATTGTACCAATCTACTGAAGAGTTTGGAAAGAACAACTGCAAAAGTCAAATCTCTGTTCCAAAGACCCAGTCCCAAGAGAACAGCTGTAAAAGCCAAACCAAGTAGCACTGAAACATTCTGTGAGAAGTTCAAACTTACTTTGAAAGACTACAAGAAACAGGCATCTCCCAACTCCACTCAATTGGTCCATTTTCTGCTTTCTGTATTCCAGAAATAGCACCAGAAGGCTTTCCAGTGATTATTTTATACCTGGATACATGATAAAAAGAATAGACTCTTACAACTACTACTCTTACACATACATTAGTCTAGTAACTAATCTTTAAGATGTATCAATAATATAAACAACAGGTTGGCCTAAATTTATAGGCCTCATTATTTGCAATAATTAGGAAGTTCCACTTATAAGCTGACAGTGCTAAAATAGTAAACAATGAGAAGAAAACATTTCAGGCTCTACTGGAGAAGCAACTTCGTCTATCTCAGGTTTGGGAAAAATTTAGGAGACATTTCAGGCATCAGTAAAGGATCCACAAGTGTTAATTAATCCAAGCCAGATTTCCAAGGCAGTTCTATTTAGGCATTGACATGAGTCACTTCTGGCCCGTTCCATGGCAAGAGATGATATTCAGCCACCACATATCAATTTTGGATAAAGAAGGAACAGGAAGTGAGCTTTGATACTTTAACTTGGAAACAACTAGCAATTTGGATACAATTTGGCATTGTCCAATTTAGTACTGAGCAGGCTAGTATTTCTCAAATTTCTCATGAACTGAACTGGGAGCAAAAGTCTTCTGGCAACAGAAAATTCCAGCTGTGCTTTCTCTTTTTGGAGGATGGGGTACATATAAAACATATGTTCCTTCCTTATCTCTCAAGCAGATACAACAAGAATGCCTGTGAGATAATCACTGGAGGGGCAAAGAAGTTTGGAGGCAGCTTTGCAAGGAGTACCAGAACAGAGATGTCATTGGACTATTAGTGTTCCCAAGTACCTTGTTGCTTTGTTCTTTGAATGCAACACACAGAACAACCTCACAATAGAACTAGACTAAGATGAAACACAAATCAATCCCAACCAGCATAACACAGACAGAATGTCTGCTTCCCATTCAAGAGCTGCCCCTCTCATCTGCAGTCATGGTCCACAACTGTGCTACTCAAAAAATGTCAGCCTCATGCCGGTATTTCAATACTGCTTGGGAAGACAGTCATTAAAGGACAACAAAAATTCACAGCACTGAAAACCCATTTGAGAATACCCTAATTTTCCCTGAATATTCAAGTTATGTATACCACACTGCAGCAGACTAGCCTAGTGCCTTAGTAAAGAAAAGATGTGTGGAAAAACATCAGTATTTGGGGGAAGCACTGATTAATTCAGCTCTTTAGGTGCCACACAGTAAAACAGTTGTTGAAACAGCACATTTGTACTGGTTTTAGCTGGGATGGAATTAATTTTCTTCATAGTATCTCATATGGTGCTGGGTTTTGCATTTGTGACTAAAAGAATGTCAGTTACACAGGGATGTTTTAGTCATTGCTGAGCAGTGCTTACACAGTGTCAAAGCCTTTTCTACTTCTCACACTGTCCCGCCAGCGAGTAGTTGGAAGGCAGGCATGAAGTTGGAAGGGGACACAGCCAGGACAGGTGACCCTGAGGGATATTTCATACCACATGACACCATGCTCAGTAATAAAAGCTGTTGTGGGGAAATTTGCCAGGGTGGCAGTTGGTCAGGGACTGACTGGATATCAGCTGGCTGCTGGTGAGCAATTGGGGTTTTTTTGCATCACCTGTTTTTCTTGGTTTTAGCTTCCTTTGTGTTTAGGGGTGGGGGGAGTTTGTTGGAGGTTTTTTGTTTGTTTTTACTTATTAAACTCTTTATCTCAACCCACAAGTTTTCACACTTTTACCCTTCCAATTCTCCTCCCCATCCCACTGTGGGGGAGTGAGTGAACAGCCATGTGGTGCTCAGCTGCCTACTGGGCTTAAAACACAACAAAGTTAAGGAATGTTTTTCCTTAAATATTTTCACTATTGTCAAGTTTACTATATGTGTGTAGAATTTATTGACAAAAAGTATTTAATGGACTGACAAAATGATATCTATGAACAGATAATGATAAATGATATCTATGAACAGATAAAATTCGCCTTCTAAATTACCTACATCACTTCCTTGTTTCTTCGAGGTCCTTCAAAAGGTCGGAAAGGCAAACTCCCTGTTGCAGCATGGTAAAAGGTCACCCCTATGCTCCACAGATCAACTGTTGCTCCATACTTTTTCTGATGCTCTTTCCTCAAAACTGCTCGTTCATACATATCAGGATGCTAACGAGAAATAAACAACCGAACAGGAAAAAAAGAAGTTAGACTAGTTTTATGGTCAACATAAAGAACATAGACCCAATCTATCATTTCACAGCAAGAAAATTTGTCATCTAAACTTTCAGCCTTTAAATCAAAAAACAAAGTTAGTTTGTTGTTATTCTGACCGAGTCTGACAGAAGTGTTCCTAGATTCAATAGCCACTTTCATTAAAGGTGTGCAAAAAATATTTAAAAACTTAGGTCAAGACTGACTACAAGAATACAACAGTGCTAAAGAAGAGAAGAAATGCAGCGTTCCTCCATGTGATTTTGACGCAACAGAAACCAAATTAGAAAAAGACTCATAGAAAAGGAGAACATCAGTTATAACACTGAATGGGGAAAAAAATGTCAGAAAGAAAATTATGCCTGGGATGCTTGGGTACTGGTGCCTCCCTGCCTGCCTCTCCTCGGTTAACTAAGATGTCAAGTGAATCTTAATTACACCTAACATTATCCAAGTAGCTCAAACAGAAACTGAAAAATATCCACAGAGATAAAGGCAAAGACATTCATAACTAAAATAGTGTTGTTCTTCCTTTCACACAAAGCAACGGTGGAAGTTGGACTTGGAAATTATTTAAAGGCTCAGATCAGCAGAAGAACTGTCATGACCAAGGTGAAAAGGTGGAAATTCGTAAACCCAATTATAATACGAAGATTTTAATACTAATTCCCAACAGTCTGACCTTCATCTATTCAACTTTTAGCACAGAGGCCAGGTGTCAAACATTTCTTCAACAGAAAATGTAATCATGGGAGCTTACTAAATACTCTTCTGTGCCATAGAGAGAAACAAATTGTTCATCATCTTCAAGTTCTCTTGCAGCACCAAAGTCTGTAAGTTTGTAAACTGACTGACCATCTTCACCTATAACACGCATTATATTGCCAGGTTTGATGTCACGGTGCACTATTCCATTCTCCCGGAGATGATTCATCCCAGCCACTTCATTTTAAAAAGAAAGATAAAAATACAGTATTTATACATACATCTTGACACAGACTTTACAAGCATTGAATTGTAACTGAGGCTAGGAAGACTTTCTCAGTTAACAAAAAGACCAGGAACAAAGAATCTTCAAGCAAACTAACAAGCAAAAATTATAGCAGTGCCTTAAACAGAAATGGCTTCTTAATGCAGCTATCTATACCAACGTAGATATAAATAAAAGATACAACTCCATAGGACCATATTAACTTGTTCAGTTAGTTGACAGCCATTCAAATTCCTTGTCTCTTGCTGTTTCAAGATAAACAAAACAAGCATGACACTGTTTCAGTCAAAAAGTTTGACTATAGAGCAATGTCTACATACCCACGTCTCTCAAAACAATTAAGAACTCAGACTCTGGCAAACCAAAGGCATTAGAGGGCTCCTCTAAAACTGTATACAAACTCCCACATGGACAAAATTCCATAACTAGTACTTTGTGTCTAGTTGTTGTCTGGAAAAAAAATAGAAAACGAAGTCTGTCACCATTGTGAAAACTATGTCAGATATCACATATAACATCAAAAATAAAAGTCTGTAGTTAGGTCATAAGTCTCATTCTGGTGATCTTCTTCAAAAGAAGCACAGGTGAATATTTATATTGTTTCATGTATTCTAACTTGGATACAGGGGAAAAAATATAAGAAAGTGTCAAATTATAGGCACTTAAGAAGTTTGACAGCAGTACTGATAGGGGAATAAATGCAAAACTACAACAGAGAAGATCAGAGAGCAGCAATTGTCCTTCTTTCCTCTTTATTAATCTCAGCACCTAGATGATCCCAACTGATCAGTCTCAGTTTCAGTACAGCTACTGCAATTCACACTGCAAGAACGTAAGAGTTCTACATGTCCTATGTCATTATTTCAATTGGTGGCAAAGTAAAAGCGTAAAATTGTCAGGATTATTGAAACACCTCCAACTATCAGTATGTATTAAATATTCATATGTGTAGAAGCTAAAAAATCCTAATTCAAGGTAAAGCTTAAGGACAGTGGCTTCTCAAGATGGCTTCGAAGAACCATAACCTGTGTCTAAACACTGAAAGCAAGCACTTTCTTTAAACAGCAACAAAAGATTAAAGAAAACAAAAAAAATGGTGGTGGTTGAGTCAGGGTATTTACATCATTATATATGTTACCATTCTTTAAAAGTGTTTATCCTCTATAGTTAAGGGTAAAGGAAAAAGACAGTAGCTGTGGTTACTACCATGCATCTCATATCACAAGTAGAGCAATTAATTACCTCTTCTTCAATGGCAAACAATTTGACAATGTTCTTATGATTTAGTTTCTTCAGTACTTCAAACTCTCGCATCTGAACATCCACAGGACGAAGGAAACTTATACTGTTAAATACTTTGACAGCATATAAATCCCCAGTTTTCTGTTCAAAACAAGCAAAGCACTAATCAAATGGAAGCCTAAGACTGTAAATGTACATATACCCATTACCCAAGGGCTTTGAGATCTTCTGTTGTGCATACAAGAATACCCTGATTAGAAATAGTTCAAAATGGTATTTTGTGTTAAAATAGAAATTAAGATTTTACTTAAAAAAAAAATAAAATATATATATTAATTTAGTTAATATAGGCTAGAAGCAAACAAACTAGCAGGATGGAAACTCAATGTTAGCTCACAGCTTTTAAAAACAGAATAGTGTAAAAAAAGGCTACACATTTCAGAATGACTCATAAACTTAGCTGAAAAATAATTTTTGCCACTTGCACGAATTGGTAAGAGACACACACATACTAGAGTTGATTATCTTGGCTTGCTTAAGCTGAGACACAACTTTTGGAAGCTGAAGGTTGCAGTCTTTTTATTTTTTTGTTCTGATTATACCAGTATTGCTGTTTTCAAAGGCAGCAGTGTCAAGAGCTACATACCACTCATGCAAAATCCTGAAGCAATTCAAGACCACATAATGTGATAGCAGCGCAGTCAGGAGCTTCAACAGTGACTTAAGTTTTCAAGGGGGACTAAACCTCAACATGCTCAGGCACCCACAAGCACCAGTTGAGAGTGCAACTCCTGTGCAATTTGAGCAAAGTACCTCCCTGCACTCACTCTAGGAATAAGTGAACATTAGCAGTCTTGTGTGTGACAGATGCTTTCTAAGGATGAATCCTTCCTGTGCTCAGACAGGTGTGTTGTACAACACGCTTACCACTGGTGCCCAGGTAAAAGTTTCCTCCCATTGACAATGAGCTGCAGGTCATGTGCTCAGAATAGTGAGCATGATGAGAGGTGTCACCACAGAAACAGAATGACCTACACAAGCAAGGGCATTTTAACCCCTCGCTCAGTTTACAACATACACATCACTAAATCACTTACAGAGCAAAACTGCTCAGCAATGGACTGTTTTGTACTGATTACTCAAGGCATGTCATCAAGAAGATGGTATCCTAGACATGCTTGAAGCATTGACTTACAGACAACTTCAATACAATAATACATGAAGAATATTTCGCTTACAGTACAAATTCATAAAAAGGGGGGATTTAAAAAAACAGAGAAAAAAATATTAAAAGATAATTTAACAAAACCAAAACCCAGACTATCATGTAGTAAAAACTGGTAAGACTTTTATTCCTATTTAATTCTTAAAGAAGCAGCACTTTTTCCATAAAACTGAGAAAAGGAGGAATGAAGAATTAATATTTTACATGGACAAATAATACAATATTAAAATCAAATCCTCAGAAATAACTGTATAGAACTTGAATTCAACTGATTTTTATTAAAAATTACAAGACTAAGTATGAGAAGTTACAAAGATATATTTGTAACTATATTTGCTATAGGCCTAAATCTTGAACATTTTTTCAGTGATTTCATGATACTACTCACGTATGAAAAAAATTTCAGTTTTACATGTTACTCAGATTAGTAATTCCTCACAAACCTTATGTCGTCCCCGGAAAACATTTGCAGTAGCTCCCTGTCCTAGAATGTCAGATAACAGCCAGAGGTAATTCGAAGTGCTCTGCATCTTTGTTCTTTGATTAGACAGTTTTCTTTTCCACCTTAAAAACAAAAGGTGAATTTATATTGAATTATAATTTAGCAAAATACACAGAAGAGAATAATTTTAATTAGAAGGAAAAAACAAACAAACTACCACAACTCTGAAGACATACAGAAAGAATTAAGAAACAGAAGCAAGATCAACAATTAAAACTAATGCCATAGACACACGTTGCTGCTTTTGAGGTCTTTACTCCCCAAACTTTGTTTGAAAAATCAACTGGAAAAGTGAAAGCTTTATAATCTATTTTCTGTTGTACACAGCTGTTTGAATGATACAGAAACTACAGGAAACGGTCAAAAACATGTGCCCAAGGTCTTCTGAAAATAAGCAAGACCAGTCATCAAATTCCATTATTCAGTATATATGCTAAAGAACATACATTAGAAATGATGGCAGGTATGTACAAAGACCTTTTCAATCACTTTGGCTCTGAAAGTTGTACTTTAGTACAAAGGTAAAGGAACTGGATTCATTACTTATAAAAAGCTATTTTACATGAGCTAGATAAAAGGCACCATTAACACAGGTAATCTCAGCTGCTTTCTAAAACGAGCAATTACTGCCAGAAGAAATTGAGGGACATTTCTATCATTTGTGAAGTTTCACATTCGGAACATCACATCATTTCTAGAGACAGCCTGGCTTCTCCAGCCCTCCTGAAATATAATTTGTCAGCTACTTTTCACAGATTCAAAAGAAAGAAAGAAGTAGTTATAATAAATTAAAACATTTTAAAAATCCACATTAGAACTGACAGACTTTTCCCCTTCCTAAAACAGTAAGAGCTTCAGGTGAATACCTTTACCTTTTTGTTTTAATTAAAAGTACTGATTTTGCCATTGCTTAATGCTCTAAGATCAAAGATGTAGCTTCCTGGATCTAAAGAAGCTTAAGGGCAATACAGCAACTGGACCAGGGGAAGATCTTACAGCAGTAGCCTTTCCTCACAGCCTGTCAGGGGAGCCTGTATCTGGCTGTGTTAATTTACAAGAAACAAAATATGCCTTTCCTGTAACTACTGGAAGAAGCGGTATGACAGAATTTCCTGTGTGTTTATTATGAGAAGGTGGTTGGTACTTTTTGAGAGCTCCCTCGTGCACAAGATGACACCACCTGAAGCCTCTCAGAGTGCACTGCAGGAGAGCAGAGGAAGCTGCACGCCAGCCACTACACCACCAGTGCTGTCCCACTCCAGCAACCAGCTGAAGCACCCACCTTCACACTGCCATGGGTCCTACCCACGCCAGGCCACCAAGAGACAGAAACTTTCTTCTAGCTATGAACACACTTCTCTGTGCATATCAACTGCTGATTTCATACTTGAATTTTGCTTTTTGTTTGTGTAAGATGGGGGGGTCCTTGCAAAGCTGTCCTGAAGCATCCAGGCAATCACGTGCAGCATACGGAACGCAACACAATGCAAAAACCTGACATAACTCCAAACTATGTTCAGTGTATGCAGCAACAACAGTTTAAAACTATATGAAGTTCTTAATACCTAGAAGAGGAAAAAAAGGTTTTATCTCAAATCTGAACAGAAAACACACCACCATACCCCAAATACAATTCCCAGTTAACTCTGACAAGACAATTTCAAGCAGCAGAATAAGGTAACTTCTCCCAGCTAGCAGTTACTGGAGATGCTGAAGAGCTATCTATGATGCAGACAAGGTAAGGAAGAGGTCTAAGAGGAAATAATGCACAGACCACTCTGTAAACAATGTGTAAAATCTCTGAATTAAAAAACTCCTCAGTTAAAACCCAGCCAGCTGGCACATTACCAGTAAATACGTATTTTGTCATTTATTTCAAAACCACGTTCATTAGAGCCATAGCAAGATGAAGAAACATAAGAAATCCTTTCTAAGCAGACAGAAAGTGTGCAGAAGAATCAAGTAACACATTTCCTTCACTGATGTCTATTGAAAGAATGATTATTTTTTTCAGCCTATCAGAGACTGAATTATAATGTTACCAGAAGTGATAAAGATGAGGTAGCTTCTGTACAAGATCAGCTCCCTTCCTTTACCTTCCTACCTTCTAATTAAATTTGCATGAACGTTAATGGGTGAAAGCAAAACAAAAGGCCAAGACTGCAACAGACGAGCATGAATATCACTTGATGGATTTTAAAAAATTAGCATCAAGTCACTAATGGTTTCTCAAGTCCTGGATTTTTTTTCCCTTCTAAAACTACAGGTTATAATAATAATTTTTATAATAAGTATTAACCCTGTGGCACACATTCAATGCCAAAGCAAAGTCAGGGCTGCACTATGACACTTTTTTCTTTGTAAATATATTATTTTTATAATCATAATGAAGTCTACACTCTTTTGCAGAGTCTTCAATTTTAAGACATAAAGTCTCATTCAGCTTTAATTTTCAAATAATAATAATTTGATTTGCTAATTTATCTAACTTAAGACCTTTACCTTTCTTGGACTGATTCTCACAGGATCTTTGCTAATGCTCAGCATGTTGAGCTTTCTTTTCACTTTATGTTTCTAAATCAATTCACAGCATTTTATAATAATAATAATAAAAAGGTATGTCTAACTTTGCAATTGATCCTGTCATTAGATTTAATGCTGAACTTTCTGTTTCTTCATATCACACTTATGGTCATTAAGTCTGAGATGAGTCACAAGCTTCTCACATATATCTAAAGGTATCTCTACTACTAGCAGTTGGATTTTTCAGCCCCTGTGACTCATTAACATTTCCAGGGTTTAGGAGCTGTTTTTTGGATTTTTAAAAAGTATTTTTCTGCTTCTGGTGATTCTTTACTTGTGAGCAGGAGGACTGTAGTAGAAAAGGACTGCATTGCTAATGTGATTTTTTGTTTAAACTCCCAGTGCTTCGAAGCAGGAGTACTGACTGCTTCTAATTAATACAGAGGTTTGCTGTTACCTCCGGCATGTGGGGTAAGCAGACAATGGGGGTACTGCCCCTGCTAACAGCTGCAATGTGTAAGTTCACTAGACAAGTAGGGACAGACGACGAAGTGAAGGCTCTTTCTGTCTACAGCCAAGATCCTATATGCCACCAAAGCTGACAGAAGAGGTGCTGAGGTTCTGAATACATTACATTAGTATTATACAGTCTGATAAACACGAAGGCTTTATACTTTCCTGGATGAGCTCTCTCAAAGCCTAGAAAAGTATTTTCCCCAGCCCCTGAATTTTGTGCTTCCTACCCCTGCTTTCCTCACTTAACTTCCTTCTGGGAAATTCCAGTCCAGAAGCTAGTGACTGAATTATCAAAATGCCCTGCCCCAGGCCACGCAAGGTGCTGCCTGAACACGTGAGAAGCAGCAGCACTCGCTTCCTAAGGCCTGCAATAACCACCGGCAAACCCGGCTCCAGCTGCCCATCACCAGCGCNGGCTGCCCCGCCCCCCCGCGCCCGCCGCTTCCAGTCCGTAAGGGGAGAAGAGGACGCGGCCTCTGTCAGCTCCTGGAAAGCCCCGAAGGGCCACAGGCTGGCCTGAACGACCTAGGCAGCCCCAGGCACAGAAGCGTGGGGTATGGAGGGCACGGTACCGGAGCGCATCTCTACAACTGGACACCCTTCCTGAGGTAAAAGTTTAACTACGACCGCGAGAGAAATGCCGCTGCCTAAGGAAAGCTTTCTACAAACCCCTGGCAACCAAGCGCTTCGCTTGGCTTTTGTTCTCCCCCCTTCCAGCTCCGA
>VWZY01013422.1:0-32267 GCA_013399075.1 Chloroceryle aenea | reverse complement strand
ACAGGGAAACATCTGGGAAGCCTCGAAAAGTGGAAGATGTTCCTTAAAAACGGTCCCTCCGGGTATTTTAGCTGGTGGGAAGTTCAGAACGAGCTCAGACCGGTTCCGGTGAGGATTAACGTGGCGATGTTTTGCTGCGTAACCGCTTAAGTACTCGTTTCGTTCCTCGGCTCCCCTCCCGGGGACGGGCTGCCGCTCGGCTCGGCACCCACCCCCCCGTTACACGCACGGCTGTGCGCCGAACCCGACCGACCGCTGGGCCAGGGGCTCGACGGGAGAAATGTTTCCCCGACCCGTGTGCTTTCTTTCAGTTTCACTCTTTTTAAACCTCACGAAGTATTAGTATCTTACATACGTTCGTGCTTCCCCTTTTTATTTACACGTCTTAAAGCAAAGTCCCTTGCTGATTTATCTCTTGCTTATTTTTGTCACGCTGCTGGTGCAGTGGTCAATAAAAGTTGTATGTATATATAAAGTCCCAACAACTTTATAATAAATTATATTTATTGAAACGTATTTGTAGTGGGAAAATAGTAAGATTTTTTTTTTTTCGTCACAGGACTATCCTTTTTTTGTTCCTCTCCCTTTCCTGTTTGGAATTACCATCTTTCCAAATCTTGAAGGCTATATTCTCTTGAGGAACTGACCCATAAATGATAGCAACCTTTTGCTTATAAGCTTTGCTTATTATCTTACCTTTCTTAAGCTTTATCTCAAGTCCCAGCTTCTGCTGCTTCATTTATTACAGTGGATTAAGCTCGTTCCAAAATTCTGCTTAGCGAAACTGATAAAAGCGATACAGTTTATGATGTTTATAGAAGCTTAATTTATATACGCTATTTGTTGGCATCTGAGCTTTGCTTCATGATGAGTCTGCATCGTAGAGGGAATAGTTGCCTGCCAGATTGGTGTTCTGTCCTTGGATCTTTCAAAACATTACAGTGCTCCTAGAAGTTACAGGGTTTGTTTCTGCTGTCTTCTCTTCTGTACCTAGTTTTGCAAGCCATTTTGTTTTCATCAGGATACCCATGGGTCAGCTTTGTCATCTTCAGAAAGATTTATCGGATTTTAGCACAAGCCCTCTCAAAATCAGGAAAATACCAGTGAACTTTTCTTTGTATCTTGAATGTGTACTTGCTTCCACTTCTGAGTAAAAGCAAGCTCTTGGCTCAGTATGGTGGTGGTTTTTAGAACTGGCCATTTTAAATCAGTCTCATTCTGGCTGCGCAGGACTTGGGGAGGTCTCTGGTACAACCACCCCATCAAAGTAGGGTCAGTGCTGACTTCAGACCAGGTTCCCCAGGACTTTGTCCACTTAAGACCTCAGCTCCAGTGTCACCCTGCCCCTGGGTCACCCACCCACCCTCAGTGTAGTTACCAGCCCCTGTGCTTTCCCCAGGTCTTGAAGCACTATGGTTTGCATGATTCAAATTGTTTTTTTGTTGTTTTTTTTTTTTGGGTGTATTTGTAACATAATCAGTGATACTTCTGCAAGGAGGATCTTTAGCTTTTAAATGTTTCATAGGATGAATCACAGGAAAACAGTATGTTGAATATAAGAATAAGAAAAACAGACACCAAAATGGAAAGCGTCATTACAGTTTCACTTTAGAAATTTCTGCATTGCTTCCATCCAATGAATTAGTAATACTTTTGGTATTCCTCACCTCTATCATATCATAAATTGACCCAGACCTCAGCTTGCATGAAATTTACTCTACTTTACACCCCGAAAAAGTACTTTCAAGCCTGAAAACTTACCTGTCTTAAGTAATTGCACCAGCTTGTAACCAAGATACTATCTCCCTATCTCTCCTCCTTTGTATCTTTAAAGACTTGCAGCTGTGTTTCCCGCCTTTTACAGGCGTAAAATGGCACAAAAATGAGAAGCTGCTAGTATAATGATGCTTTATGCATCTTCAGCCTAGACATCCTGCAGGGGCATTATGACCGAGGCAGGTTCACAGCAATGGCAAGTCATACAGGAAAGCTGCAGGGGGTTGTGGTTGGTGCAGCCTCTAAAGCATGATGATCATCTCTTGTCTGAAGGAAAATATGTGAATGCCAACCTCACCTCTCAGTTGAGTGTGCTTGTCTAGAGCATCTTCCTCCTCTTCTACTCCACAAGTAGTAGTTTTCATAATATATTAAAATCATCTAAACACTGCATGGAGAGTTTAGTTCACAATCTGAATACAGTGCATCACCAGACTGGTGTTTGGAGATAAGTGCACTTCTTTTCCTGTCCAGATTAAACAAACAAAAAGTACAAAACAGGAATCCATCTCTTCAAAGTAAAGATGTAGCAATTTATCAATTGTTTTTTTAACCCTTGATTCTTTGCAAAGACAGTAACAAGGCACTGAATACCCACCACATGATGTAACTGTGATGCAACAGCTGCAGACCTGCAGTCTCAGCACTGCTGAAGGAAACTGCAGAAGAAATAACCTGCCAGTAGCCAGAATGAGTGTTTACAACTTTATCTAAAGATACAGAAACCAACCCACAGATGCTGTTTGACTGCTCACACCTCGCATAATCCCTGACACTACACTGATTCACCAGGGTCCAAGCACAGGAAAGTAACCAATCCTTTTTTAATTCTTCAGGCTGAACCAAACTAGTTTTTCCCCCAAAGATCCAGACTCCCTAACACTTCATCCTACAGGGTACTCTTCCGGTCATGGGTGGAAGGGCAGGGTACAAGTTTGCAATGCAGGTGGGCTGATGGCTGCCGGGCACAGCTCGCTCCAGCAGCACTCTGCTGTGTATCCATTCTCACCTGACACCACCACAGCAGGCAAACGTGCTTTGAGGGGAAGTGTTACTGCCACTTCAGCTTCCGAAACAGTCGACTATGGGATTAGATCAATGACAGATTTGGCACAGAGGAAGCTACAGAGGTAGGTGGGGATGAGGAAGGAGAGCAATTTATTCTGGTGGTGGCCACTTTAAAGACTCTTCTCATGAGGGTGCAATTTGCTAACAGCTAACTCATGCTCTGTAGGATCAAGTGACAGTCTATTATACTAACTGAATTAGTAAGTGTAGGCTTTTTTCCTGCTTTTATACAGTACTAAAAGCAGCAATACTACCATTCAGAAGGCAAAAGTCTAAGTCATGTCTGAAAACTGAGTGACTCCATTACAATGACACTGTAATTTAGAACAGAAAACTTTGCTTCAGACAGAAGAGCCTTACCTTATTGTTCACTTCACAGTTTGCCTAGCAAAACTCATCTCTCCCTGTGGTAAAGCTGCTGGAACTGCAGGGGAAGGAGACCAAGCTAAACCCAAAGACTGACAGCAAAGCCTCAGTGATAGCTGCAGTGGCCAGGAGCATCCCTGGGCTAGGGAAGGGCATCTAGGAGGCGTAGAAACACAGCAGCATATGCAAAACACCATGTCAAAGAGGAAAGGCTTCAGGTGCTACAGGAGAAAAAGATCCAGGGGATCCAGGGGACCTTTAGCAGCAGTGTGGCAGCAAAGGGAGAGAAACAGGATTGTGAGACTAGGAAGTATAGAAAGCACCACAAGCACTTAATCTGTGATAAAACAAAATCAAGCAAACTTTTAATTAAAAGTACAAAAATCAGCAACAAAAATCTTACAGAAATGATATTGTCCTATTGAAGAGTAAAGGTAAACACACTCTGCTTTCTTCCCTCAGTGAACAGGGATGGAAGGGCAGTGAGTATCCTCAAAACACCACACTCCACTCCTGGCTACTGTTCCTCATTCACCCCCTTGTTTTCAATTTAAACTGGATGAAGAACATAGCACCAAGCATCTTCCTAAAGATGCTCACAATAAAACCAGATTATGCTAGAGGTAAGTCAGCTTTTTACTAGGGACATAAGTTCTAGAGGAAAGTATGAAATACAATGCAGAGGAAGACTCCTAGCTTCCCCCTGCCCCTATGAAATAGCTACAAAAGCTGTAATGTCATTGAATTAAAAATAAAGCAGAGAAACAATCTGACGAACTGATAGATTTTGGGACAGAAGTAGCAACACTCCTAAAGTATCTGTGTAGACAATTTACCCTACTGAAATACTGCAGTGAATGCAATTCTTTTTGCTATTATCTTCCACATGCAAGACTGTAATACAATTCATTATCCAAGCATCAAAAGAATTGCCAGGTTCTACTCAAATGTAACAGCTAGAAGGTTAAAAAATGCTGTAGATTCTCAGGATTCAACCAAAATGATTCAAAGAGACTTAATATTTTACTGGATAAAATTTTTATTTATTTATTTATTTATAAAAAAGATAGAACCAGATGCTACTTTTAAATGAAATCATTTATTAAACCAATCTGTTTTATAGGAGGTATATATATTTTATCATTAAGACAACTTAAATGAAATTGCTATCTACAAGAATGACTTGATTGTTTTATTTTCATGTCGCCATACATGAACAAATGAATTTTTATGTCTTATGAAAACATTTTACTCAGTATCAAAAATGTACACATTTTAATAACCATTGCTATGGTCTGAAGGGATTTTTACATTTAATTTCAAAAATAAGTATCATTTCATTGCTGTACGTGTAACAGCATATGCTCCAATCATCCTATACATAATAAAAGTTTGTGTAGGTATACAGCATACAAGTAGGTATTCCTGTCGTCACATACCTTCATGTTTGAGACATGGGTGGGAGATTTGCATTTCTCTTTTCTTGCTAAAGGCTAAAATATGTACTGATGGGAGCATAAAGCAACACTTTTTTAAAAACAAAACCAGTTTGAATGGCACAAGAGTTAGCGTTTTTATTAAGTTAAAAACCAGAGTTCTGGATTATGGAGACAGGTACATGAGATTCCAGTACTTTCCTTAGGGTTTCGCTCTCTGGAAGAAAACCTGTTAAAATGTATTAAAAAAGCCAACATTTAAGACAAAGGATGTAAGAGATTGAATGGCAGAGGTGTAAGATAAGAGCATTAGTTTATCAGATCTCATTTTCTTCTTTACCATACTGGGTACCACACTAGGTTCAATGATGTGCTAGTCAATTACACTCATCCTCAAAAATTAAGTGCTCTCATGCATTCTTAGAACACTTTTTTTTTTCCATTTCTACCATTAAGCCACAATAATATCAAGCCGTTGAGGAGATGGCATGGTGCTGAGACCAAGTGACAATTCTACAGATGGGGGGTGTGTGGTTTTATTGTCTCCTGATTGCCAAATAACTGCTTTTACTGACTGAGATTCCCTATAGCTAAAAACTATTAAATAATTCAATATTCCAGTTTTACTTCAGGTCACCATCACAAAAGAATTATATGACAAAGTTCAAATGGAATTAAAAGATGAATAAATAAATTCTTACCTTTAAGTAATTTTTGAAAACCTTAGCATCAGGCTGCTGAAGTGCTTGACAGAACTCCTATATGAGAGAATAAACAAACAGTAAGTAACTACATGAAGCAACAGGACAACCTGAAATACATAAGGATCACAGAATACCTTATATGTAAAGCCACTGATATTAGTTTGCATTTTCCCCAATTTACACACTTTTTTTAGATGTACAAATTGTAACAAGCTATGACAAGCTAAGTGCATTCTGGGGTGAAAAAACTGTATTTTCAAATACTACCTACAAAGAGTGTAATTGAGGAGATTCTAAACCATTAACTTTCCCAATAACTTCTGGTGGCTTTAAAGTGAATACTTCAGATTAACCTTTACGTTTAAGAAATATTATGTAAACATCTGTCATGTGAGAAAGTTATAATCTTCTATCAGAAAACACTGAGACACCAACAAGAGATAGTACTTGATCCCATACATCCCATGTATGGCTAGCAATGCTTGATGTTGAGACAATGGTCCAGTGTAAAGCTGCACTTTGAGAACCCTCTTACACTACTCCAAAATAAGCACATAAAACCTCACACTTAATGGTGTACGTGTTGTAACAGTAGGACCAGTGCTGAGGCTTAAATTTCTGTATCGCACTTTCTATACATTCAGCATTCTTCATTTACAGTTAAGTATTCTGATACTTGTTTGTCAAGGTAAAATTTGAATTAAAATTGGAAGATGGCTTAGACAGTCATGTGCACTGGTTTCTTTTTTGCAAGGTACTCTTCAAGTAACTTTACTCCTTATGCTAAATTAATCTTCTGATACACAATATCAGAACAAGTTTTAGCAAGGACAGTAGGAGGTTAACTTTACCAGTATTAATTTTGTTCCCATTTAACATATATGATTAAGAGTTTACCAAATGTTCTTTTGGGAATTCTTACCTGAATTATCTCAGGAGCTACTTGTAAAGAAGGCAGGTACTCTTGCTGAAGATACTGAATGCACTCAGGACCCTAAAGAAAAGCAGCACACAATTGTTCCAAGTACATTTTTGTATGAATGGGAAGTCATAGCCTTATACCGTATGGTACAGAGGACTTTGAAAACAGATGGTCTACATGGCTACTTACAGAGAAGTTAGGTGTATCAAATACCAAATGCTCATGTTATTCTCAGCTATTAGCAAATAAGATTTCTCAACCTTTGTATTAAGGATTCTACTGCAATTTAGTATCTTTTATTACAAAGAGGAAGAACACACTGAATATGGTGAAATGGGATTTGCCAGTCAGTTTGTGACATGCCAACTGTATAAGTCAGTTAAGAAGGTGTCCCTAATGTCACCATCTGAAACAAAAATAAAAATTTGGCAATTAGTATCTGCCAACTGCTTTGCCATACTACTCCCACTGTGAAATTTAGTAGCCAAGTACCCTCAAGCGTAGCGTTTCTCGTAGCTATGTAATATCCTGTGAACCAAACAGTAATAAAATACAACTTCCATATCTTTGGAAAGCAGACATACACGTTTGTTTGGGTTAACACGATAGGTTTTTGTTTTCTTTATCTCTGTCTACCACATAACTCACAAGAGGGATTACTGTACACTGGCTGTACACAAACACAACCCAAGACACCTACCAGGAAAGTAAATCAACTTGATTAATTCACAAGTAAGTTACCCTAGAACATGCTATACAGTGCATATGAGGGGAAAAGTTTTCAGGTAATTTTCTATATAAGTATTGGCAGCATTAAAAGAAACAGAATTTGTAATAGGAAGTTTTTGTTTACCAAAGCTTGATATCATCTATCATCTTTGCTTTTAGGGAAGAAGGAATGAACTCAACTCTCCTCAAAGATGAGTCTCTCTTCTACCAGTTTATAATTTTATATGATTTTTTTTGTAGCTGTAACTTCCACTTGCGTTTGACAGAAAAAAAAAATCCAGCAAGTTAAAGGGTGTAGCAGGAAAGAGTAAAGAAACTGTTTAACTTCCCCTTAAAAATGGAAATAATGCTATAGCATTGTAGTCATTAGACAATGCAAAATTCATTGTTTTCATAGATGTTTCAGTCTAGTCTCCACCACATTGAAAGATACCTTTAAATTTTCACAGAAGCATTCTATAGTACATCCCTAAAAGCTCTTGTGTCAGTTTAAGTACTACACTGAAAGTGAAAGAATGCCCATTGATCAGTTAAACACAGTAAACACTGAGCAGATATTTCTTCTTAATAGAGAGTCAGTATTTTGTAGTAATTTATCAAGAGGTAGAATTCCTGGATCCTGTATCCCTACACAGCATTATGGTCATCCTTTTATATAAAGTAGAGTAGTAATTCAATTTTATATCTAATTTTTAGGAAGTGATAAAAGCACTTCAAAGAAACCCTTCAAGAGTTATTCCCTGCAAAGTGTTATAAAGCTTACCCTTTTGAGATGAATTGTTTTTAATGTCACTGCACATTCTGATAAAGCCTGCAATGCAAATACATAACATTAGACTGTTTGATTAGGCTATTAAGTATTTAAAGCCAAAAGAACCTAATGAGGCCTAAAACAAGGGCTAAGTTCATGCCATTGTTCCCTCACGCTCCCCTCACACTATGCTAACTGAACCTCAATCTTTCAAACTTTTTTTCAATTCTAACCAGAAAAATTTCTGTCACTGCTGAACCCAAAATGAATTAAAGAACAGCCACCTGTGTGCTCACTTTCAATGAGCATTAGTTAATAAGTAATATAGGTCAATGTTAAATACTCAGATCTGTAATTCTCTAGCTTGATTTTGCATGTAGGTGAACTCCAGAACACAGTAACACAATCTATAATTAATCATCCAGGTACCTCCATAAAAAACATAAGGGATTTTATTTGAGAGATGATCATCTTTGATATTACATGGCCACTGTAGGTTTCTCAGCTTTCATCTTCACCACAAGAATGAAGGCAAAAAAAAGTCCATAATACACACCAGTACTGTCTGTGCATCTGCTAAGTCAAAGGTTTGCTTCAAAGGTGCTAAGAAACATGCAGGAACAATGTGCTTGTAGACAAAGTCTGCAAAACCTACTGGTCCATCTTTACCTCCTGAAAATAAAAATAACATTCCATATTCTATTATTGCTTCAAGGTTAGTAGCAGCTGCAAAGGAATTATGGAAAGTAGTCTTACCCCAAAGCTCCACCAACTTAGAAAGAATAATAAAACAAGTCTTCTGGGCAATAGGATCTGGGTAATCCACTGCTCCTTGAATGACTGTGAACACCACACGCTCCACATTCTCTGCACCTTAAACATTAAAATGAGCTCGTCATTTCAACTTGAAATCTAAAATGTTTCTGTACTCTTACACTATTTTATATAAATACTGAGCTGGAAGACACACTTCAGCTTCAAAATAGCTCTTTTTTGTACAAGTCTCAATATATTTTTGGGAAGTTTCCCCTATGATGCAAGACAACTCTTATTTAGATCATAATTGTTGGGATTTTATTGTTTGCTTGGTTTTTTTTTTTTGAGTTTAGAGATTTTAATTGCTATTCTGGTCTTTAATACACACAAAGGTGAGTACTTTAGCCTGCTTAGAAATACAAGCTTTTTCCTCTCTATCCAAATCTAGTAAAGTTAATTAAAACTCAGTAGCACTGAAGTAGTTTGCTATCTTCCAATATATGAAAAAATAGTTTTAGCACACTTAGAATTTCTGTTCAGCATTTATGTTTATTTGATTCCTTTAAAAATTTCTTGGCCCATCACAACTACCAAGTGCTTCTTCCAAGAAAGCTCTCACTACTACTTAATGTCACTCTTTTCTTTCCCACAGACACTATCATCATTTTAGGATGGGTGGGAAGGAATTCTGAGCTCCACCTACCAGATAAATCACTTCAAAGCTTCTCAAGGCCCTAGCCAGTTTGAAGGAATACAAACCTAGAGAATTACTTAAAGAAACATGCAACTGGATATTCGACTGCAAATTCCTGCTATGAAAAGCGCTAATTTGCATTTGGCCACCAAGGGTGAAAAAAACTCGCTAACTATATAATGAGTCACATGAGGCCTTCTACCACAGATAACAAGATCAAGTGATAGTAGTAAAAAATTACAGAAATTACAGATGGGTCTTTCAGAAAATGAACACTACAAATACTCGCAGCTGTGCATGGCCTTGCCCAACAGTCTGAACATTGCTATGCATTGTTGTATCAGTTGTACAATCGCTTATTCAGCGAACACAGTGATGTACAAGGATGTATTATACAACCTTCTTGTCCTTATAGACACAGCAATCACAGAAACCAGAAAGTTCACTAGACAGAACTGATTATAGCTGGATTTCACAAACAAATTTTTATGCACCAGGTAAGCTGAATAATGTATTTACATCAGTCCATTCTACCTTAACATAGTTGATAGTACTTGATAGGAACCAGGCTAATGATTTCAGTAGACAAGTCTTGGATGACACTAACCATAGTACTATTCCTTTGAGGAAACTGTACTACTTACCTTGATTAGCTATCACTTCACTCATTCCACTGCCAGTTACTGTCTGCAGAAAAGCAAAGTAACTCCTCCGTAACATTTGCTTTTCTAGAGCAGCAGACTGGTCATTTTCTTCTGCTGGAAGAAGCAACACCTCAAAAATAGCATGAAGTAGTGGCATAAACATCTGTTGCAGAAAAGGTGAAACCTGTGTCTGGGGAGATCGGAAGAGGGTATCGGCTTAAACAGTTACAGAAATCGAGTATTTAAAAATTAAAAATTCAGGTCTTGTTACAGTTCTCAGCTTTGATTCATCTTTACAGTTAGTATTTTCATGTACCGACTACTTAAAACTAAATCACATCAGGGTCACCACAAACATTGCTGCATCTTGATTTACAACGCCACCTATTTCTAGCCTTTTGCACACAAATATCTAGTCTCATGCTGAGGAGGAACGGTAGCTTTTTCAGGAGTTCTCATCCTTCTGTTTAGACAGACACTATTTCTAATTCCCTTAAATATCCAGAGGGGCTAATTTCAAGTTAATTGTGGTTACAGAAAATGCATCTTTTAAGATGTATCTTTGAAGACTGCTTAAAGAAAAAAGTTCTCCTGAGCTGAAATACTACGGGCATTACATAATAAACTTGTCATTTACATCCTGCTTGCAGTAAGAAATACAGGGAAGGGCACTAAATTAGCTGAACTCTTAAGAATTGAAAAACTGAAGGTGTATGCTATTCAACTATACCCTAGAGTTGCATAAAGAGGCAATTCAGATGTTAATTGCATAATGGTTAAGCAAAATTTTATCTTTAATCTTCCCATTACTGTAACTTGAATGTATTTATGGTGAGAATATTGAAGCTAGGATTTTTTTTTCAACATGCTGTAATAAGAATGGCACAGTACCATACAAAGTTAATTACTCCTGAACATGGTATTTGTCTAGTCTTGCTCCTGTGACTTTTTTTAATCTTCCACATGTAACACAGATTATTTTTAATTATCTACTGTTATGTTGAATTTCTTTTAGCATTATTTGCAAAAGGGGCTAGAGTAGAAAGAGTGACTCCCTAATCTCTAAAATACTTGATTTTTCAAAATTCCTCTCTCTGCTCTGCAGATGAGATACTCCAAACAGGTCCTCATGCTAGATTCACACAGGTATATTAAGGCTCTGTTCTACCCACTCACAGAATGCACTTTTCTTCACTTTCAGTAATTTTCATTTTGCATTCTGCTGAAAACAAACTTATTTAAGCCTATTTAAAGGGCTTCTTAACCTTCTCATACAGCAATGAATATCCCAACCCATTCACAACAGCACAGTATTCTTGTGGCAGCTCCAGGTAACATATAACAATGAGTAACATATTAGTAACTTTATGTATTTAATTGACCTTGCATTTGAAGTGTTTGAAACTAGGAAGCTCTCAAAAGGCCACACTTCAAGAACCTTTGCGAGATGTTTACAGTTCCACTTCTACTTAATACATCTCATACCTCCATTTCAAACCCTCTGGATTTGTCAACCTGTTTTAAATAGCAATGAATTAAGACTCAGAGTACATTTTTATCTCATGCCCCTGAATCAAGATCTTTCTAAACCAATATTCCCTATATGCACATCTGATAATTCTGCATCTCTGTATTTCCTGGAAATCCCATTATAAGAAATGAGAAAATTCACTTCAGAGCTTGCATAGTCTGTAATACCAGCTTAACACTTCTGAGTGGGGGGAACTAGCATGAAGTTCATTGTGTGGATCAAAACATTTTGTGCTGCAAGTAGTACTTTATTTTAAAATATTAAACCCTAACACTTAGAAACAATATAAAATTCTGGGACTAAGCAAAGAAAAACACTCACTTAATCACCGAGAGTACAGCAACATATGACTATGCTTGAAGGCCATGTTTCCCAGTAGCAGCCTCTGAAATATACTTATTAATTGTGAGAAAAGGTTCTAACATTTAGTTATTTTTCTGGAACCAGAGAAGAGGTATCAGCAGCACTTTGACACTGAAAAGCTTATGCAATATTGTACCTTAAACTTAGCTGTTATTTGGTTGATAAGAGGAATGAATTCTTGAAGATCTTTTGCTTCACAGTCTTTAAGCATGTGTTCAGAGGCAGAAGGAATGAATGGAAGGACTTCTTCCTCTAGGCAAATAATCATGCGGTGAAGGAAAGTGCGGACACCGCTTCTCAGAACTTCCTTTTGTAATGGACAACTGAGAGCTGGCAAAAATGTTTGCAAGCAGTCCAGATAAACCTCTGAGCAGCCACACTGTTTTACAGTTTGCTTATTGCTGAAAGCCTTACTGGTTCGGCTGTAAAAGCAATACACGAAGTTTTATATAAGCTCACATTCCAATACAACAAAGAAGCAACAGCACTGAGAACAACACACACTTTAAAACCCATGCACTACACTAGAGTATTACATTTCGTTAAATGGGAGCCAAACACTGGAAGTAACAAACAGAATTATTTGATATGAAGTAGCTACACTTTGATAGTTTTGGAGAATTAAATTCTAACAGTCTACAAACAACATAGGATTAGAATAGCTCCATACAGTTCTTTCAGGAAAATAATAGATGCAGGTTCCTTACAAACTTGCTCAATATTCTCTGTAACTACATCCACAGCAGACTTTTCTAAGGGGACTTAACTCATTTTCTAGGCTATCGTAAGAAATTCTACAACCATAATTTCCTAGGTCAATAAAACACAGGTAGAAACTCAGCCCCTCCTCCCAATAAATCCTTTATATTTCCCTTTTACTCAAACCAGAAACACAGAGTCACTGTGCTGTACCTACCTAGCAAACCCAACGGCATGATTGAGGCAGTCAGCCAGTGCCATCTGTCTGTCATCATCTTGTGCCATCATCAGTTTTTCTAACAATACTTTGAACTTCTCCATCAGTGGAGCCAACAGATTCCTCATTAGAACCTGTTTTCTTTCTGCAGAGTACTCGCTGTTAACGATTAATACTCCAGCTGTTTCATAAATGAAAAGTTGATCATCACTGCTTAACAGAGCCTGGTAACCATTTTCCTAAAATGGAAGATAACAGGCATCATTCACTGAGTTTCCTTTAACAAAGATGTCTTCTCAGACTTCAAAGATACTATTCTTTGTATAATCACACCTAAGTAATCTCTATAGTGCATTTAAAATAGTTTTATTCTCTTCCTACTTTAGAATTGTCAAGTATAGGTAAAAACATAGTTGGAGGAACAACTATTTTTATACAACTCAGACACAGCCTTCTATATATACACCCATCTCTAGCCTATAGTCCCAGAAACCCACATAAGCAAGATTATTGAAATTAGGTACGAATGTAAGCATGCAAGTGATCTCACAACAAAAAAGCAGGACAGTTATTTGTGTTTAAATGTTTGTGTGCTACGCTTACAATTCAGTAAGTACGCAGGCACACTGATGAGTAAGTGCAAACCTTATCTATTACACAAAGCTGTGGTAAATACTCACAGGCGGAGAAAGTTCCAGCAGATCTTGTATTCTATTCAGAACATCTTCAATAAATGGATTCATTTGCTTACTGAAGTAAAACAAAAGTACCTAACATTATTTAGAAGCACGTGTGCTTCTACAAGTTTCCTGGTATTTTATTTAAGCTTTCAAGCTAGACAATAAACTACCTTCTCAATATAGAACTCTCCTTTAAATATCAAGGCACTGAATAATCTGACTTATAAACATGGTGCTTATTATGGTAGACCAAATATTTACATGGCATAGTGGGAAATAAACACTTCTTTCTTGTCCTCATTTTTGACAAAAACATGCCTAAATAGCCTCACTCAGAGTAAAATATTTTAATTAACAGGTGAAAAATAGAATCTGTCTGAAATATGAACCATTTTGGAGCGTGTCCTGCCTCTATATTAAGCAGATGCCTGTGAAATAAGACAGGACTGATTGAAGGGCTCTAATACACCAAGTAAACTTCACCAGTATAAATTCTGTGAATATTCAAAATTTGGTCAGAGACAGGGAAGAGTTGCTCTTAGGAGTCTCCCGATACACTCAGTCTCAGCTCTGCTCACTGAGGAAAAGCAGAACAAGACATTTACACTGTTGATCAGTTTTAACATCTAATCAAAATAAGCTAAGCATAGGTATTCCAGTTCTTTGTTCCATGTCATTTTTTCTCTACTACCTTAGTATTACACCATAGGACAACCCGGCTGGAGCACTGGTTTGATACACTGCTGCAGTCCATTTGAAGCCCAACCTGTTTCAGTGACTACTGTGATGTACAGAAAGGGCTACCTATGCTAAAATAAGTGTCATTTGGATATGTTTGTAACAGCTTTACTCACTTAAGAGACTTGACAAATCTGGAAAAGAGGTAAGCTGTTCGACTTCGTACTTTGGGACTTGTATGGCGAAGACCACGGTGATCTAAAAATGCCATCTGCAATCAAGAAAGTATCTCAGAAGGAATCCCTAAATAAGGGGGGAAATTAATCATCCAACAATTTAAGAAACCCTGCTTCTTTAGTGACCTTTAGAAAATAAGAAAATTTCCTAAATGTAAAGAACTTATCTAGCCCTATGTAGTTGAAAATGTAAATGAGAGAAAACTTACTAGAACAGTTGGAATGTGCTGAGGTTCAACAGCAAAGAATTTCTCATATCTAACCACTGTTTCAAAGAATTCCAGGGTCACTGATGTATGCTGATAGGCACTAACACCAGAAGTCACCAACTACAAATAAAAGCATTAGCCAGTTAGTACTTCAGCTGTTTGTAACACCACACTACAATGTAAGTGATGTGCTGGTAATGAAGATGAGCCATTTGAACGGGAGTGTTCCAGTCTTTCTTAGCACTTCTATATAGCTCCCACATCACACATGCTTACTGTTCTCATCATGTCTTGTAAAGCTGTAGCTTTTGTAACATCACCAGAGAAGTGAGCACCATGAGAGACAGGAAGAGCCTCGGCCAACATATACAGCAGCCTTATTGCTACTTCTACTTCCATAAATCGTGTTGTTTGCCAGTTCCTAGAGAAAGAACATAAAGTTCATGTTAGTCTGTAGTAGCTTATGAAATAATCACAGTTGTATCATGTTAATGTTTTCTTTTGAGCCTTCTTCAGATGCACAGCATAAAAAGAGCAGATTTAAACCAAGAAAAAACACTGTATGAACTAGACAGTATTTCCAGATGCTGCTGGAAGACTTTAGCCAAACACAGCACCTCTCCATCAGGCTGTTAACAATGTTCTTCTGCCAGTTTCAAGTTGAAAGCCACAGATTTCTTGAAATGGTTATTTATGTACAAAACCGTCTACTAGGATGCATAGACAAGCCATTCAGCCCCAGTTAAAATGAGTGCTTACTAAAGAGCAAGGTACAAGGAAGGAATCCAGTATTGTTGCTGACTATTTGTAGACACACAACTGTCCTCCTAGTCAGGCAACTAATAGTAATATTTCCTTATTTACGTGCATAGTCTCCAGGATTGGTACAGCTCCTTTTGTAAAAAATACTTCACTGTTGTTTCTTTCCCCTGTCCAACTCTGGTTTTCTGATATCAGTGATACATAAAATTATTTGCCACATCTCATAAGCATTTCCTTAAGATGTAAAGCAAACTCCTGTCCAATTGCCTGTTGCTGTGAAGGTAAATGACCAATACCAATCAACATCTCTAGGGAAATAAAATAGCTGCCATGTAAAGTTACAAAAAGAAAGCTTTTTCTTTCTAAGCAGATGAGTAAAGATTATACAAAGTAATATTTATCATGAAGTTGTAACAAGCTCATTCTGTTAATTGGTTTCACTGCTATGTCACACTTCTGTTTATTACAAACTCTTGACAGTTAAAAAAATTCAAAAAGCTAAGGCCATCACGTAAATACGTTAAAAAAAAAATCCAACTTACTGAAGTGTAGTGTTAAAAACTCTGCGGACAGATGCCAACAGCAACTCTGGTGAAACCTGAGCAAGCCTGTCCAGCAACAGTTTCAGCTGTTTTCTGTACTCCACAAACATTGCTTCATCTTCACCCTACAAAACATTCACATCAGCGAAGTCCATATTTTTGCCTTTAAATTCATCCACAATTTTTTTAGACAATTATACTTGAAATAAAACCATGCACATACAAGAACAGTGTACCACGCTCAGGCAATTCAATAATGCTCACCCTATGCTCTTGCAACGCAACAGCAGGCTCCTTTTTTGGCTCGTGGTTATATGTTGAGATCTACTGTATTCAGTCCAGAAACATATTAAAAAGGCTTCCCAAACTGAAAGCTAGCCAAAACTACAAGAAAGAAAATGCTTCTGGCAAAGCCTTATTGACCTAATTCTTGAAAATTGACTCACTCCTCAAAGACGTTCTTTCTCAGAATCTAACTTTGTTTTAAAATTAAACTGACAGAAACATCGATAATAGACGGTATACAGTTTAAGTTAACCTTTTAAACAATACAGCTCTCTAAACAGCCTGGAACAAAAGTCTAACATATTCTAAACAGCCTGGAACAAAAGTCTGTCTAACCTACTCAATCGCTACTGCTGTCCGACAGATACAAGCATGGGAGAAAACTTTAAAATTAGAGACCTTCCATCTACACTAGCTTATTTTTGCAGAGGTTTGACCACTTTAAGTAGGTCAAGCAGCATTTCTTCATCACAAAATGTTTCTCAAATCTCTTTGCAAGACAGAAATGATGTTTAGAAACATGCAAACTCATTGTACAAGCCAGCTAATGGTATAGATGTATTTGGCTAGGAACAGTTCTGCACAAATGCAGCCAGAAATACTCTGTTAAGTGAACTAGCTTGGATATCCCTTTACTATGTTGTTTTGTCATGTGCTGACATGCCCAGAGGTTAAAGAAAAAGAGAAGAAAAAAATGCAGCCTACAGACCTCTGCTTCCTACCTTCAAATACTTAGTCTATGAAAAATATGGATTTTAAAAACATGAAAAAGTTTTAATGCATGTAATTTAAACTGCATTTGCCTGTTTATTCATATAATACAATACCTCATTTTCAAAATTATATTCTTCATCATATGTCAACTTCTTCATAACAGCCAACATGATTGCCTAAGATAAAAATAGAACTGTAAGCACAGAAGCAGACAAGTCATAAGAAGCAACAGTTAAAATCCTACGGTAAAAGAAACATTAAAGCAAGTGTTCAATGCTCACAACTATTTAAAATCCATTTGAATTATTGTTTTCAAAAGTTTACCAGAAGTAACAGTCCAAATTAAAACAGATGGATTATATCCAAGCCATTTCAGATACACAGCATGGATGAGTTGGAGCCCTCAGACTCTCAGGGCATTATCTGCCTTTGTTTCCTGCTTGTAACCTGTGCTGTTCAGTTCATACTGAAGAAAACAGCTAACATGACTGAACTAGGCAGAGGATGCTAAACAGGTTGTCCAAGATCCTGTTGTAAAGGGGCAGGTCAGCTCAGTAACGTTAACTTCTCTATTAACTCAATATGCTTGAAAGCCTTTTTTTGAGGGAGGACAGGTTAACAAGATGAACTGGTTCAGCAAAAAATCCAAGGGTAAGAGCCAGGAGCAGCAAACAAGATTAAGAAACCCCAAACCTTCCCTTTTTACCACAGCAAGTAGTTAGCTCAGTTAAAACACTGATGTGCTATTTCACCTTCATAGGGACTGTTGCCAAGTCCGAAAACATCAATAAAGACTGGAACTTGTCTCTACTGAAGCCTCAATCTCTACATGTATCACTTTGATCTTACTAAGCATTTAGTAATTCAGGTTTTTAGAAGCCTGATTTAATGTTTAAAATACATGGAGTACTCAATTCCATTTATGCTTTCCAGGATGGGTAGAAAATGGATTGACACACACAGTTAGCGAAAACAAGTGTTAAAAAAAAAGTCTATGATAATTTTCACTTCAAGTTAATTCTGGGGAACCTACAAAACTATGTAGTAAGTCTAAATATTCCAAATGGCCAGAAAGCTATCCTGAATAACTAAAACGGAATCAGAGGCAGACCTATGTATCTATGATGACAATTAAGTGTTAGAAGTTCAAGAGGAATATTCAAGTGGCAACAAGTAATGGGACAGGACATATCTATACACTTATTGCAAGGAATGGGTTCACTGAATATTGAAAATGACACAATAGAATTGTAACTGGTATTACAAAGCAGCTCATCCCTATTACCTGCTACCAGGTGAAAATTCAAACTTGCGGCTTCCCCCCCCCATATTGGTTACATTCAATAGCCAACAGCTTTTATTCTAACTAGAGCAAATAATAATGCTGATCATATCAGCAAGAACTTGATTAGCATTTTTCTATTATCTTCCAGTACTGGAGGTTCTGAATGTTGACAGTCATAAATTTCAGACAAATAATAAACGTGGCAACAGGTAAATATTAAAATATAAACACCAAAACTTTTGACAAATGAATCACGATTTCATATTTTTCGCTTCAAGAGCAAAACTTGATGTTTCTTAACACCAAAATGTTCCAATGAATTTAACTGAGATGAAATTCTTGGTGATCAGAAACAGATATTTTTAATATTTTGAGGAAGAATGTCGTCAAATATCAGGAAAGTGATTAGGATTTCTGTTGACACAAAGTGTCAGCGTCATCTGTGACAAGCCTCTACTTCTCTGTAAGAAGTAATATTAAAGAATTAAAATAGCTGCAAAACAGCAATGGGATATGCTTATAACCAGAAATGCTTAGAAACACTTGTCATTTCAAAAATTAAAAATGAGATCCTGATGATGAAAAAAGCCTTGGGGACCTCAAAGGCAAAACAAACAAGGTTACATTTTTTCCTGCTTACATAACGAACAAGTTGTAAATGAGAATGTATAAGGTGCAAAACTTTAAAGGAGCGATGCTAAATACACAATTTAAAGCTTAAGACAGACAACAATAGGATTTAGACTATTTCCAAATACTTTAGGAGTTGGACAAAAGAAGAAAGATTGATACGATCACTTCAGATCACAAATCCTTGAGAACGCTCAGTAAAATTAAGAAATAATTATAACAAAGTTCTTTGGTATAAAAGTAAGTTTACTAAAACAACAGATTTTGGGATAATAATGCATTCAAATTAAGTGTCTGAAGTGCACTGCAGTAGTAATTTTGTTTGATGCAGTTAAGACATTAACTAAAATAAAAAGATTCAGTGATGTTATCAAACTTTCTCTTATTATGTTACCTCATCCAATTTTAACAGACATTAGACAAAACCGGATCAAGACAATCTAGACCACAGTTATCCAAATACAACTTGTCATGTTACAACAGGTAACAGCTATAGAATTCAGTTCTCTTTGTAAAGGAAAAGCAATCACAGCTGTATGAACTTCCAAAATACCTACACCAATCTAACCAGTTGAACACCTAAATTAGTACATCCATATTGGTGCAGAGGGGTCATAAGGAAAAGAATTTTTTTAAAAAGAAAAGTGCTGAAAAAGCCAAACAAGTTTACCACCTCCAAAACAGGACATAGAACTTATTTGTTGAACTTAGTACTTTATTATATAAACTTAAGCTTATGCATAAACTCAAGCATATAAACTTAAGTTTAACATATAACTAACTGCTCATTATAAGTACAACTGTTATACTAATTGCAGCTTCTTTCTTAATTTTAACTTGTAACACTGTCAAGGGTTGAATTTTATGACAATGCTTTTTGTATTTCTTCCAATCCTTCAGAATTAGGGTAGGTTTAAATAAAAATACAGTATTTCTGGGCAGGAAAACAAAAAACCCTCCTGTTCTATCTTGATCTGAGAACATTCTATCAACAGTACAGACCATAGAGGAGCTTACCAACATATGCCTAAGGGTTGCTTGGGAAAATTAGCTCTAAAACAGCTTTCATCTTCATGCACAATTCAATATACGTTTACTATTTAAAGAAACAGCTGTAGTTATTTAGCAGAAGATGGAACATCATGTCCTTACTTTTAAGTCTTCCCTTTTAATTATTGTCACTTGCACATTTTAAGGCATATGAATAAAATGATTTGTTTCAGCAAAATGAAAGATTCTGACCCAATGTGTTCTTGAGAGAAAAAGAAATTCTAGTAAAAAGAAAACACTTACTTCTACATTGGCTTTTTGTTGGTCTGAAAGTGCAGAAAGCTGTAAAAAAAAAAATGCAAGTGTTATTTTTTTTTTGTATAGTAACACTTATTATTCTCCAATAGGAAAAGAGGTTTGCTTTTTAACAGCCATATGGTCTGCAAGGCTTCTTTCCACTTAACACAAGATTTAACCCAGTTCCTTGTGATTTCTTAACAAACCTATAGGAATAGCAGGACCATAGCCATTAAATATACTGAATGCTAATTAGTAAAAAAACCCCAAACTATTTCACAAGTCAGCTTGCACATAGTATGAGATTCATATATCCCCACAAAAATCAAACTAGATCATATGTGAAGAAGGGATGTTAAATTGAAGCCAGACATATTTACCTGTTTCAAGATGTGAAGGTAGTCATAACAAAAGCCAATTATATTAGACGAGATGTCATCATCTTCATGGATTAGCAGTTGTAACATTAGAGCCACTTTTGCTTCAATAGCTTGCAGAGTGTCTTGAGCACTCTTCATATCACCACTTTTTATCAGTTTAGTCCAACTAGCTATTAATGCTTGTCCCATCCCATTGACCAGCTTAGAAAATCTGGCCAGAAAATCCACATCATCTTCCTGCAAGAAAAGACATCAGGTTAAGAATACTAGCAGAGATCATGCTTGAATGGCATGAGCTTACAGACTCTATTACCCATGTCTAGTATGTAGAATTAGTAAAACCCAGCACTTGTCTCCTAGATGGAAAATACAACTGCCTGGTTCATTTTCACCAGGGAATGGAGAAAAATAAAAGCAATGCCACATTTGTCTGTCCTACTTTATACAACAGTAGCTTGCTTCCTCCCTTTAGTTTTTCTCTTTTTACTTTACAGCAAGAAACAGGTTCAAAATAAGGGCAGCGTCAGGTACCTACTATAAATTTTAGGCTGTACAAAAGGAAAATCTTTTTCTTTATGGGAAAATTTCAAAAGAATTAACAGCTGTAGCTCACTTCAGAAATACTGATATCAAGAAACTTCTGGTATTGCCATTAAGAGTGAGGTAATATTAAATACTTGTGCTTTCTTTTGCAGAAATACATTGATCAGGATTAAGAAATAACCTTAGACCAGTCACCCCAAACAGATGCTTTGCTCTCTGCCATAATGGTACAAAAGTAGAACATTCAGTCTTCCTCAGACAGACCGAGGTAAGATTTTTTGAGCAACACCCGAATTGAGAAATACACACTTTCTGCATTTAGTAGGAGCACAGATTTGACAAATGCTTCAACATGAAGAGATAACTGCCTTACAATCTAAGGAGTACAGCTTTATAAGGACCGGTTCCTATTCCTCTATGGCAGGTAGCAAACAGCTGTCCTTACACATTCCTTGGCAGTTGCCATATGTGTTTAGTTAGCAGGTATATTTTCCAGCTTACAGACAAGAATTTCAAGCCTCATGTCTGATAGAGCAGACACGCAGAACAGCATATGTGCCCATAAGAAAGCTCTCTCTCATACTGAATTATTCACAGCTGATCTAAAAAAAAAACCCTCTATCTTGGCTACAATACCTATTATGGAACCATTCTGAAGAGAAGATTCAAGGCAACAAAACACAGAAGCAGCATTAACAGTAAATAAAGCACAACATTCTTCATGAGAGGAAAAGAGCAGTTATGTAACCTTGCTTCTATAACAAAGAACCTCAAGCTCAGGACAAACGATACATACGGTGTTTTAAATGAATAAGGGGTATTAATAACATGCTGTTAAACTAAGTATGGAAAAAACTATAAGAAGTGTTGATCTTTGATGCAGCGGCACAACTATTTCTCCCTAATCTGTGGGCTTACTTTTATAGTTCTCTATTCATTTGCTTATTTAAGGAGTGTTGAAAACTTATGACTCATTCCTATTGTAAAAAAACACATACAAACCTGATCAATACTGAAGAGGCCAGCAGATTGCAGTACTTGACATAAAGATTCAACCAATTTTGTTTTATCAATTGGGTCCATTCCCTTATTTACAATTTCAAACAAACAATCACAGGCTTCTTCTCGGAGAACTTCCACAGACATGTGACCTAGCAGCATATTTATAAACCTTCAGAGAAAGAAAACAGTTTATTTTTATATGTACACAGTAGCACTGTATAGAAGTTTTATCTTGTGTGATATTAACAATGGTTTCTTTTTATGAGACAGTGTTAAGAGTCCATTGTACTGATTAAAACCAGCATTTCATACATTTTAAGAACAGAGAAAATGGTGTAGTGTCTGTTTTTGCAATTACATCAGTTTGGCTTGCAAAGTCAATCATTCTACTAAAATCCAAAAACCTCCAAAGACAAGTTTTAATTCTGTTTCACAGAAACAGTCAGCACACACTCAAGGTTATTTTTGCAAACATCTCATCACAACGCCCTTACCTTTCATTGGCTATCAGGCTCAAATCTATCCAGGATACATAAGCTCCAACTACTTCAAGGCACTGGCACGTCAACTCTGAGTTATTATATTGATAGTTTTGTAAGATTTGGTACCATGACTCCACCAAACTTGGAATGCACTGTTCCCTCATAGTATCTTTTAATAAGGTGTTTCTACGAGCCTCCTATCAACACAGAAAAAGGATAAATCAGTCTTGTAATAGATTAGGATTTTTGTATCCACTACCAGGTATCACTTGTCCTAGCAAAACAAAGAACTCTAATCAGAAACCCAAGGAGAGTACATTTTTTCTTGCAAGAAACAAACACTAAATACTCTACGTTTTGTTCTTTTTCTCTTTTTTTTTTTTTTAATTACCACAATGCCCAAGCACTGAAGAAAAGCAGACAAAAAAAGGAAAATCCCTCTAGATCATGAAGTGGATTTCTGATGTTGGGACTCCTTAAAACAGGCACTAGAAGAAATTGACATATTTAAATGAGTCAGTCTGCTTTTAAATTGGCTAACTCAGTTAGTTTTTGTTTGTTAGCTCTTCAAGAAAAAAATACATTAACTGAAAAGTACAAAATTGTGAAAAGCATTAAAAAAACATACGGCTTTTGGATCTAAACCACGTAGTGATTCTAAAGCCAAGGTAGCATAGGGAAAAACTATCTCTGCAACTCTTCTGCTCTAATTAAAGTAAAAATGTGTTTTTTTTTTTTTTTTTACATTTAAAACAAAAGTTAACGCAAAATAATAACTTGCCTCTGATGTATGAACAACATCCCGGTCTACCAGCTCAGCATCAACAGCCATCAGGATCCTGAGGTACATATCCACACCTCGTGGGTTGAGGTCAACTACTGACAGAATATCAAAAAAAAACTTGGGCCATTTTGTGAGATACTCAGTAACAAAAAGCAATGCAAAGACTTGTGCCGCTTTGTTGCGAATAAAAGTCTTCTCAGGCTGCGGATTCAGCATCTGGTAGAAACAAGATATTTAATTTTTATATTCTTGCTAAATTAGAGAAGGATTATATATGCTTGATGATCTCTGCATAGTGATTAATGTACCACCTGTCTCTTCCTGGCTCAGATCTATTAAAAAGCCCACCCTTATCTTTCCAAGGATTTAAAAGAAAATTTAGCTGTATTGTAATGAAACAGAAAACATTTTCTGTGTGATACAGTCCTAAGCCTTTATCAAGTGTACTATTCAAAGTCTAAATGCTAATTTGTCAATTTGGTGACAGGAGTAAACAAGAACTTCCAGAAAACAAGCTACAGTCCTCTTGGGGCTTGCTTATGCCTACATTAGACATTAGCTTTAAGAATACTCAAGGAAGCTTCTAAATCTAAGATCATCATGGAAAAAGAAAAACACAACAACTAAGCAAAAAAAACCAAGCACACACCAAAACAAACAAACAAACAAAAAATCCCAAACAAAGAAAAAGAAAAAAAAAAAAACAAACCCAAAACACCCCAACCAAACAAACCAACCCACCAAACCCGTAACTGTAACTACCAATCTCCTTCTGCCACAAAGAAAAATTAAAAACAATTTAATCCATTTCACACTGATTTGTTATTTTTTGAGTTATATTCCATTTCCTACATATGCTATAGAGAAAACAACTGTTAATTTCCAGCAGAAGTGGAACAACAAGTAGGTAAGCACAGGTATAGGCAAAGACTCCTATCAGCTCACTTGATGGTGGTGTGATTGCAGACTCCTGGGTCCAGCTGATGCACACTCAGCTACACAGTAACTACTTCCACAAGAAACAGTGGCCAACACTCTGCCATGGTATTAACACAGAAGTGATGCCATTTATTTATAAAGACCTGCTAACAATATTCTTGGTAGACAGGAGTTTGGCCAGAGGGGTCTTAACAGAATTACTGCTCCTCCTCCAGGCATTCCAGAACATCAGGCATCAGGATTGTATCCTTCTAAAGGGAATTTTTTAATACTTTCACATACAACTGATGAAGCCACAATTGTTAGCCAATATAAAAGTTTTATATTTAGTAACAAGTTCAAGCACAAACTTCATTACAACATCTGATGTAAAGATTTTCTAATAAGGAGCAGCATTTTAAAAGCTTTTCACCATCTGATACCACATATCTTCAGGAAGCCATTTTTAAACTCAGATGGCAGATTAAACTTTTGGCCCACATTTGATGGCTTATGTCAACCTACTAATAACCTGCTATGTAAGGCTGTTGCTGTGAAGGGACATCCTTACCTGTGCTTGCAGCCATGTTATGACTGTTTCCCTAATTAGCTGCTGCTGGACTTCAGTAAGTTCAGAATATCTGAAACAAAACATAATGAGATCAAAATACAACTGCTGCATCACAAATGCAACATTCAGTAAGCCAAAATCTTTTAATATTGCACATAATACAGCACATTAACGTGCATGTTCCTAAATAAAGGAATTTACACAGCTATTTGTATATAAAGTTTTTTAAAGACAAAAATAAGGAATAATATTTATGGACTACATTTTGAGGCATTACTGCCTCCCATATTGGAGTAGGAGTTTCAAATTTTGAAGGAAGGCAGCTCTAGCAGGAACAGGGCTTATAACCCTGTTAAAAGTACACATTTGACCATAAGCCATGGGGACAAGGAAGAGACACCTGTATATGCTCAAACTTGCTTACTACACATTGAAGACTGTAAATAGCGGGTGCAAGGAAATCCTTCACTGATCTGACCTCCAGTACAAAAGTTATCAGGCATATGCCAAAACAGAAAAGCATACAAGTAATTTTACTTTACATCAAACATATAGTCCTGGCAAAATTTGACATTATACCCAGCTCACCTCAAGTACTATCCACACGTGTTCCTTCCCAGGACTAACTAAGATGAGAATACTCTTCTTGCAATAGAGCTGCCTATAGCCTTGGTACAGTCCTTAACAGGAAAGACTGCTGAATGTGACTCTAGCATTCCTGCCACAAGTAACGATGCATTGAGGAGAAGAAAAAAGCAACCCCACTGAAAATGCTCAAATAAGCAAGAGAACAAAGAAAAACATACTGCAAGAATCAGGCGACAGGAGTGGAACAATCAGAGGACAATGGACAATGAGGTAAAATCAGGTAAATAAAACTCACAGAAACCAAAGTCATTCATCTTTGCTCTATTAAGTAGTGGTGAAAATCTGACATAAAATACACCTTATTCCTATCCAAAGCTTGACCCACATGTTCAGCATATTGCAACCAGTCATGATGATGTTCCAAGAGGCAGACACCTCTGCTATGGCGTTCAAGTCAGACCAAAAGAGCTCAAAGTGTGGAAAAAAAATAAATGTAGTAAAAAAAATATATTTTGCTAAAATTATGATTCTGTGAAAACAGCACTCTGTGAAAAGGCTACTTTCTCTTTAATATCTCTGCCATGGTTATTGAATGAATAGGGCTTTGTCTGAAGTCCAGGACTCTCTACTGTGCAAGGCTGCTGCTTGCAGGACTCTCCTGCTAAAATCAGTGAGAGTACAGAATAAGGCTTCAACCTCCACAGGGAAATGTCTAAGTAAGTTTCAGGCACTCCTCAGTAACTGGGACCATGCTGGGCCATAAACACATGTCAGATGAACGAAGTAGAGCATGCTGCTCAAAACCCAATACCTCTCCCAAGAAAGGGTAAAAAAACCAAACCCCACAGGAAAGTCCTCTGGACGAGATTGAAGCCATCTTACCTTATCAACCACAATGAGATGCCAGACACCATTTTAAGTTTCTTTGCAAGCAGAGGAAGGGAAAACTAGGGGATGTATATGGTTGGTGTCAAGATTACTCACTTGAACTTAATTTGATGTTCCAGAACTTGAAAGCAAAAGAACTTGATATGATCATCACTAGAAAAAAAAATAAAAACAACAAAAGCAAATTCTGTTACTGGTGGCATATAGCACACTTCTCTGGGAAGAAAAAAATAAAGACAAATACTTGAGCAGTTCATTAGGTAAAAACGAGCAACTGTTGAACTAATATTTACATGTGATATAATATTTTTTTCTATACCCACCAATTTGTTACACTTTTATTTTGGTACTGAACATAGAAAACTACAATACCTATCGTATCCTGCCTATATAAAAATCTCTCAGGCTTCAAAAATACATCCATTATGACACTAAGTGCAAGTTGTACGTTGTCTCTTAAAGAGCAAGCTAAAGACAAACTGACTTATAGATTAGGAAGGGACATTCTAAATGCTATATAATCTACATGAGGTTTTTATGTTATCTAAAAATTGTAAGAATTGTACCATTTCAGTAAAGATTATAAATGGCTGTTTTCAAATTTTGTGTGGTTTTGTTAATTACTGCATACTCTGTTGGAGTCAAAAGTTGTGAAAATTATTTACAAAAAGGCGTTCATTATAAATCACTGTTGCTATTCAGGAGATACACACCCCTCAGTTTCCTTCAAAGCTGAATTATTGGTGATACAGCAGCAACCTAGTATTTAAGATCTAAATACTACTACTTTTGCAAAGTTGTGTAACTGCACACACAATACCTTGAAAAATGGGATGGCCTACTCCTTAGAATAGGGGCAAGCAACTACTTGAGATTACTGTGTATGAAATCTGTAATCTCACAATAGGAAATTTAAAGCACTCCACAAAAGATAGCACTAAAACTCTTTCCCCCCCCCCCGAATTTCATAAAGCAGCAGTCTTTAGGCTGCTAGATTAAGATGAAGTTTTATTATTTATACATTGCTCTTCCTTGAGAGGCATTATGCAGAAGCCACAGATCAACTATGATACTAAAAATAATATGAAGACAATATTACCTTTCAGCAATTCACAGTCTATCATGTTGTAGAGTTAAAACCAGTCCCAAACATACTGCTAATGAAAATAAGCAATGATTCTTATCTACATTACCTGTATATACTCTGAGCTAATGCTTCTGCACAGACTTGCCAAGCATCCTGGGATATCTTCAGCTGCTCAAAGTAGGCTAGTGCCTGCAAACATCCATGTAAGTTTCATTAAAACAAAAACACCACCACCAAACCACACAGCAAGACATCACATTCATACTTGGACTCATATTTAAACACCTCTCCTTCAAAAAGAACACACAGTATTTGGATACATCCAACTATTTATGTGGCTCCTTAATTACCATAAGAGTGTTTCTTCAAATGCTATCATCATAGGTACCATTTCCACTTCACATTCAAAACAAAGATTACTTGAATATAAAAGTCATAAAAGCAGAAATGTTGAGGTCAGAAGGAGCCTCTCGAGACAGGTTCAATTTTGAAAAGCCCTGAGCAACTTCTTCATTTAGGTGGAATTTTATGTCCAAGTTAAAATTCCTTCCAAAATACTAAAGAGAAAGCAACTTACATTTTTCACTGAAAACAACTCACTATATTTTGTTGCAGCACTTTGGCTCAATTCAATCCCTCAAGGCCAAGAAACATTCAAACATTGATCATTTGACAACTGTCAGTTTATGAATATATTATGGAAACTGGAAAAAAAAAAATGTACCAAATTCTAGATAATCAAGTTGCTTATCGGAACTTCTAAACAGCATTTGACAGCTGTTAACTTGATCTAACGACTTTAAGATTTAGTGTAGCCTGTTACACAAACAGCAAAGTAACTTTTCAAGCAAATAAGATTAACAACATTATATCAATTCTATGAATGCATATATTTCAGGGTGGGGGGAGTGGTATGTTGGTTTGTTTGGGTTTTGTTTCTTTGCATTAGTTCATAATTGTTTCCATTCACCAAAGTAATTTCCCAAAGTAACTATTCAGTGAGTTGAAAAACTCAAACCAAGGAACTCACTTCCTGTAGATAGGGCTGGTAATTTTCTTCCACTACACAGTTTCAGTAGAAATTGTTTGATACCTCCTTTATGTTACATCTTATATGATCAGTGAAAAGGTAAGTCACCTTCTACCACAACATATTTCAAAATTAGGCAGGCTGCATAGTTTGAATGTTGATAAATAGATAAGCTTTGAGTTTTACAGTGATATTCTATTAACAGAACACTAAAAATTAACTAAAAATTCATCCTTTCAGAAAGGACAAACACCCAGAATCAACATATTTAACAGGCTGCTTAGCAATACTAGGCTGCAGCAAACTCCATTAACTTCCTCATATATTCCAGGAATTGTTTTATGAGCACAAACCTGAGGCATCAATATCCCAATTTTGGAAAGATTTACTGGAGGTTCTCTCACAGACAAGCTGAATCAGGATCAGCTCTCTCTTGCTAAGAAAGTAACACCTGCATGCCATGATTACTTTCTTACCCTACTCAATGCTAATACAAACTTCACTACAGTTAAAAACACAGATTCCATTAAAAGACATTAAAGATAGCAAATTCATTCAAATACAGAAAACACGTCTAAGAATTAAAAGCGCAATTTCAAGCGACTCATTGTTTTCAGTGGCTGCTTTTCATTCTATGGGAGCCTACATAAGGAACTGAGCAAAAAGTACAGGGAAGTGAAAGGGCTGAAAATGTCAGAGCCCAGAAAAATAATTTCTGTGCATATTAAGGGTAATTTCACAGAACTAGTGACACACAGTCTTCAGCCTACATGCTTAAGACATGACTTTGTTTTGTACTTGCCACCATATGTATTGGTTAACCCAAAAAAAAAAAAAAACCAACTCAAAACCCCCAACCCACCACCCAGGAATATATGAGACTTTTGCACTGAGACAGCACCCCCAATTATCTGAGAGATAAGCAAGTTAATTACATACTCTTTGTCTGAAGTCCGCATCAGCGTTTGGGTTTAGCCCTAAAAGGGCTTGTTCATCCATCTCTGTTGCTATACTCTTTGTTTCCTAGCCTTAACTGGTTTGCCCACTTCTTCTAGAGGAGAAACTAGGATCATCTGCAAATAGAGAAACTTTATTTACTCAACAGAACAACAAAAATTAAAGGCAGGATAGCAAGCACCACAGAAGTTTGCCAACAAACCTCAAACACATAGTATGTGCTGCACCAAAATCACGAACGTGCATGCTTCTGATACCAACAGCAGAATTCTAAGTCCTTTAATCAACTTCTAATAGTACTGAACATCTTATTCAATAACAAAATTTGGAAGTGTTCCTATATTTCAGTTCTCTTGAAAAGAGCTAATATCATCTAATTAGAGAAACTGCATGATGAGTACTATTCAACTGAAAGACATGAACTAAAATTCCAAGCACACAGAGAAGACTTCAGAAAGATACAACATAAACATAACTCTGCTACTCAAATGATAGACCACTATTTTTTTTTTCCCCACCACAAACTTCACATGTACAAAAAACACCCCTCTACTCATGTCTAATACTGTTAAGATGCTTCATAAACACATTTATGAAGTATTCCCCCTAGGGAGGTGCAAAGCCATTAGGAGTTCTTTTTTCTAAAGCAAGCACACAAGAGAAGTGTCTTAGAAATTAACCACAAGATACATCATATTGAGCTGTTAACAAAGTTTTCTGTTCCTACTAATGCGTGCTGATTTACTAGCAATTATTTTTTATTTAGAAAGCTCAGAGTAAATTTAACAAGCAAACTAGACAAATGTTCTAAAGATGATGTGACTCTACAGGCTGTTTTGCAACACTGTGGGTAAACCGGAGACTTGGAAAAAAGAAATAATCTTTGTCAAACACTAGGATGCTGTTAAACAGCAAGAAGGGACAAAAATCCATCTAGCCTTCAAAGCACATCCCCTCCCCCCCCAAACAGTCATTTAGGCCTCAAATAAAGGCCTTGTTACATAAGTAAGTAGGAGGTAGGTGAAAGCAAGACAGACAGGAAGAGATGAAATACAAAGGAACTGTGGTTTGAAGCTGCCTACATGCCTATAGGTAGACCACCTGATTTCTTAGCATTGCACATCTTGTGCATACTCCACTGTTCACCCTCCCCCCCTGGAAGAAAGGTGGCACAGTGACAACTGACAGCAAGCACATCTGAAAGAGCTCAAAATTTAACAGAGTAACAGGCAGACATTTCTGTAAAACTCATTATAGAATACACTATAACAAAAAGCATCATGAACAGCAATTTAATAAGTAAAATTCATACCAAAAAGAAATTGCAGGTTGCAGCAGTACAGAAACCAGAAAATCTGGAACAAAGCAATGACTCGCGGCAAAACAAGCTTCACACGCTGCCTTATGACACAGAGCAATCCTGCTCAGGGTCAAAACCTGGGGGATTAAAGTTGCTCTGCTGAGTCTTCTCCCTCTGCATCCACAGCCCCCAGCTTGTTTTCCCCATAACCAACATTCAAACCAAACAGATTAAAATAAGTGTGAAATGCTGCAGGCAACTCCTGCCCACCCCCCCAGCATCTTTCAATTAGGGTCTGGTTTAGAGTTATAAGAGTAAAACTGTTTAATATACAGAAGCATATTTTTCATGTATTTTCCTGCTAATATCACTATGTTACAAGGTAGCAATCTTCCACACCTGAGTGACAAGTTTTGCTGTTAAAAATACCCTGTCTCAAACACATGTTCTCTTCAGTTGTTCAGCTGTTAGCATGCCAACTAGTTCTACTCATTTTGTACGTGCTACACAGGCATACTTAAAATTTCATCTTCTACCAGATATCTCTTCCTAAGAGTTTCAGCTTGAGTAGCAAAGTCTAGAAGACAATGAGATAGATTTGAATGAGCCTTTTGAGGAAGCTAACAAAATAGCTTCTCATGCTATATTGTTTTAGTTAAGCAAGTAGCTTTTCTACCACAAACCTATTTTACCAGACATTTACACTTCAAAAGCAAAAACTGAAATGCAATTTTAATAGCACTTACAGTTTGTAAAATCCATTGCAAGATATACTCATCTGTAATGTCAAGTATGTCATTAAAGCAAGTTTGACTTATAAAAAAATCAATAACATTAATGGATAATATGCAGCTGTGTAGAAATAGTGTCTTGTTTACTTAGAGAAGGTTGTGGGTTTTTTAAGCACTATACTATGTTGGGTGGCAAACTGATCTTCCTATAATTAAATGGAGGGTGCAGCTCCTTAACAGTGGAGTCATACAGGTACATGTAACTCATTAGCACAGTTTATTCCCCTTCATATGTTAAATACCTATAAATGCATTTGATAGTAGAGAATGATTTCATACAGGAAAGCGGGAGGAAAAAAAAAAGTAGTTACACTTCAGGTGAGGAAGACTGTCCACTTTAACAATACTAATATGGTAAAAGGTGTGTAACCTGGGTGTAGATATTCCCTAATAAAAAAAGTATGCAGAGCATTTTTTACTACAGATGCTAACCATAGGAACAATCAGTATTAAAGAATACTTCATTTACAGCACTCATTTTAGGTATTAACAAGATTGTGACAGCATACAGGGAGCCGGTGACATACTTCATTTTATTCTCTCAAGTTTTCTCTCTAATAAAACGAAGTAAAAGATCTTTCACATTCTTTTTGTTCTTCTTTTGATACCTGTTTCGCCTGCCAAAAATCTTGAGGATACTTAGAGTCTCTCAGTCTCTAGAACCTTTACACTGACCTAACATACGGTTATAATGAACAGCTGTATAATTACAGCCTACTTCGAGAACTTTTCAACTGGACTAAAAAGTTTTTCTTTCTGTAAGTGATATATTAGGTTTCTATTTCAGGAATTCCGTGTCAAGAGTGAGGCCTCCTTGCCCCCCCACCCCCCCGCCCCGGCCCAAGAGCCCAGCCTCTGGCCGGAGAGCCAGCACCGATGCGTGGCTCAGCAGCGGAGAGTGATGGGGCATTCTCACTCCACCACGTCCAGCTCTGCGGTGGCGACATCGGGACCGCAGCTTAACCCCTTGAGCCCCGTCAGT
>VWZY01013415.1:0-28854 GCA_013399075.1 Chloroceryle aenea | reverse complement strand
CACCACTAAACCATGTAACTAAGCACCTGTGAAGTGATACGACTGGACTGGTCACTAGAAAAATAACAGATATACTCCATTAACCCCCTCTCCCTTCCCAAAGGAGAAGAGAAATGGAATAAGGGAGAAATACTTATGGATAGAAAAAGAAAACTTTTATTTTTTAATGAAACAGTAACAATAAAATGAAATATATACAAATATCTACAAACCCAATATTGAACTGAACCCCTTGATGTCAGTTATGTCATTATCACCACTGATGCTGTGGAGCAAGCACCAAGGAAGTCCCAGGCTGGACTTAGTGGCAGACAGGAACCAGACTGTCTCTAGTCCAACAGCTGTTCATCTGTCCATAGTTCATGAAAGCCTAAGTGTGCAGAAACGTTTATGAAAATAATGATAAAATATTGCTCACTTCAGTAGTTGTACTTCTGGTGAGACAGATTATCTGTGCTGCAATAATCTGGAATGAGCTTGTTTTTTTTCTTGAAATGTAATACTAGGAAATCTTTATGCCACATATATATTGTTCTTGTTACAGAAAAAAGTAATCACCCTGCAATCATTAATGTTATCATCCTCACAACACCTGAGAGATGTTGGGTACTATTATATCAATCACATAGAAAAGCTCAGATGCAGAAAAATTAAACCTCTCTGAAATAGATATGCAAAAATAATAAGACAAATGTGTTTACAAGATCACATGTGGCAAGATTTTGAAATCTGGCAGTGGTTAATGCATATAGCTCCTCTATCCAGTGGAGGGAAATCCTACATATACAGCAACAAGCACAATGAACAATGAATGTAAGCATGCAGTGCTTATTTGGTTAGATATAACTGCATTGCTATCTGGATTTGTTTGTTTGCTTGTTTTAAGAAGTCAGGAATCAGGACATGAGGAGAAATCTTACATCAACTTTTCATATGGTCACAAGAATCGGCATTTCTGGCCTTACTTCTTTTTAAGTCAGTCTTGTTACTCTGCAAGAGCATACTCTAGCTACTAGACTATTGTGCCAGTGAGTGAAAGGCAGCACTGTGAACCTGGGCACTATCCAGATTTTGGGTGGAACATCAGATAAAAGTCAAAATAGTCTCAAAATAAGAAGCCAATCTCTATTTCTTCTATTCTTTCAAAATAGCCAAACCCATTAAATTTCATTGTCACACAACCTCCTGTCTCACCTCGTAAGATTCCCACCTCAACTATATAGCAGCCTAGTCTTACCACAGGGAATGAAGGCACTCATGAATACATTTTTCTGATAAAGCAGCAACACTATCTCCTGGGACTCTACTGCAATGAGACAGGTGCAAACTTAAAATGCCTTCTGACTCTTAGTACCTAAACACTTTTAAATCACCCTCTGGGTCTCAGATGACTATCTTGTACTTCAGATGCTTAAGTGCATTTTTGGATCTCACTACTACTATTTATTGATTTCAGTGGCACTTAAATGTTGTAGTGCTTTCAAAAATCCCATTCATCTTCCATCTGTATTTTTAGGAAGATATTGCTTTTAAAACCCATCACACAGCAAAAAATCTGAACTCGGATTAGCTGAATCACAGGTTGACCAATCTAATCAATCATTCCTCACTAATCATACATCTGCTAATGTTAAATAATAAAAGTCTATTCCACAAGTCTGACTTAGTACAGGCACTTACTTTCATACAGCTCAGTGTATCTTCTTCAAAAATAAGAGCATAAGACAAAATATTGATCCACTAAACAAAGAATGCTATGTCCAGGTTGTATTCTCAAAATCATTGTTTTTCTTTATAGTTCGCTTGCAAATATGTTTCACTAATAAAAAAGTATTTGAAACAAACAGAAGTGCTTTTGCATAGTTGCAAAAAATTAGTTTACTTTGAATTATTTTACATAAAAGAAAGTTAATTATACATTTACCTTTAAGATAACTTTTGCATTATTATTTAAATATCCTTATTTCCTAAATACACTTATGAAAATAAGAAAGACTCAGTGTTTTTAAATATTTCTGCTACTCTCTCTAAAGTGACATAACATGTTTACAAAAAGCTTAAAATATTTATGAGTGCTTACTTTTTTTTTTTCTTAAAATACTTTAAAAAATACTAAATACTAAAAATACTAAAAATTTACAAGATAAGAAGAAATCTTACTGGATAGCCAAAACACTTCCTGAAATTGTCATTAGGAACCTATTCAGAGGTTCATGATATCAACAATAAGATTTAAGACTTTTTCCTCTATCTAGAAAGTCACCATATAAAAACTACTGTCAGATAACTTTATTTGATTTTACATTACAATATCATTAAATTTTTGGCTTTTACATTTTTACCTTTCTGGATTCCTTAAACAGGAAAAATAAATTTCTTAAGAAATAAAGGTAATATCAATATACATAAATATAAAATTATAAAATAAATACCAAATTAATAAATGTCATTCACAACAGTGACTTATAGTGCTGCTTGCATAGTGCATTTAAGCAGCTGCTTAAATGTTCTGTTAATTTGCTGAAAATATATTCTTGTCACATTTTCAAGTAAAGATACTGAGATAAAATCATAAAGAAATACTAAATTTGCCTGAGCTGGTCTATTCCTGATGCTTCTTATCACAAGTTGTGTTGTATTCCACTGTTTTTATATCCCAGGTAAAACAAATCTGATTTTGATAGTATCATGTACTTTTGTAGCTGGTAGCACTGCGCATTCTTATAGGTGTGTGCAAGTAGGTTGAAGATGTGGGCACTCCAGCTTTACACATACCTGTGTCATTACTTGTAATCTGCTAATGCTCACACCAGTGAGAAACAAATGCACCATGCCAGTTACACATCTCAAGGTGTGGATCCCTACATGCTGTGTCCAATACTGTCACTCAAGGAAGTTGTGCAGACTCCTTACAGTGTCTAACGAAGAGACTGCTCTGTCTAGCCAGCCTGGTCATGATGACCTGGGGAGTCTGGCAACACCAAAGCAGGCTCACACTGTTGCTATTTCCTATCCCTAAGTTTTGATGCTAGTAAGGCACTCTGAAATCTTGAAGTGGAATGGAAATCTTTCAGGTTTTAGAATGTCAGGCATCAAAACTTATAATACAACAATTGAAATATTATTTTCATTGCTGCCAATGCTATAAAATGACAACTAAGACATACATTTGCAAAAATTATGTATATATATGTTATTTGGGTAAAATTTTACTAGTTTTGCTTTGTCACTTTTTTAGACTTTCAGCTCGTTTCCACATTGATTTTATATAAAATCCATGCATCTCCATTCTTTGGTAATTCTGTTTTGCAGCATAATGTTCTAGGTAAAGCATCAGTAGGTTCCCTGTGGGCCTAACATATTCCAGAGCTTCAGAATTTCTATAAGCAAATATAGTAAGATAATCACCAGTACTCAGATCCTTAGCCACATTGTCAAGCAAAATACTTTCTTTTCTATATTAACTCCAGACAGTGCATCTTGATCAAACACTGAGAGGTGGTTCTCCTACTAAAGAAATCAACCAGGTGCTATGAGATGGTGGCTTAGTGGATAAGAATTTTTTCACATACTGATACTATAGCTACAGGAAAGGCTATTACATAAACTTTAAACATTCAGAAGGCTAGTTGTTAAATATTTTCATTGTAATTAGGTTGTAAAATTAGTTAAATTAATGCTATTTTCATCTTTACTTCTTTAACTGAAATTCTGTTTCATTATCCTATCTTCTTCTGTTGTGTTAGTTTTCAATATTGTAATATGAAACTCCTGTACAGCTGGATACTTGTGGGGAAAATGTCAGCTGACAAGTATAATTTCTTTCATAATTCATACTTAATATAGTATGTATGTTAAAGTGCTTTTTTGTTCAAGAAAAAAAATAGTGTTTGCAGTTTATTTTTCTCATTTTTGTTCATTCCTTTGAGAGGCATTCAAGTCCCTTTAAGTCAATTTAAGGTCATAGGATAAAAATATGAAATAGTGGAGCTGTCAGAAATTCAGAAATCTGTATTAGAAATAATCTTCTTCCCATATGAAAGTGGTATAAAAATGGTGGATAATCACATCCTCTAATATTGTCCTCTTCAATGTAATTAGAGGTAAAAGGCAATGGTTTCTACTCCAACTCTCTTGTGTCCCTTATGAATTTATTACCTACATCAAGCTATATTTATTTATTTATTTATTTATTTTGTGGTGAAGTCTATGACTTTAATGAATACCCACACTGAGTGGTGTTTTTATATTAACTGCAGGATATATTTGATTAAATGCATAAAAATAGGTTGTATCTTTTCCATGTTCAGATTATATTCTCAGTGACATTGTGTTGTGATCAAGAGATGTAATGAATCTGTGTTTTTCCAGACAGTGTTTTATGTGCCTGTGACAAACAATTTGCTAGATTTATTCTTTTGATCCAAGAGAAATTGTAAATTAATTAAAAAAAAACCACAAACAAATAAACAAATAGGATTTTTTTAAATCTTGTTCTTTATTAATTTTGTAATATTGTTCAAAAATGAAGGAAATAATTCCTCTTTCAATTTCCATTTGTACTGAAATTAAAATGGGAGGGTTTTTTTTAATTATTCCCTTTATATGTTTTGTATTTTCTGAGTTGCCTGAGATATTCATGACTTCATAGAGCATATTCAATAGGAGGGGAAATAGGGACATTAAATAATTACATAAGGAACTCTATCAAAGGATATCTCATCAAGATTTTGCATGAGGTGAGGGAAAACATTCCATTTCTGTATGTGTATCTAGGTCAACATATTTTTTGTCTGTAGCTACGGCCACAGCTAAACATACTCATAATCCAGAGAGACCAACACATCATCTAGATGTTATAATTTGGAGATGTAAGACAATTCTGAATAACATTTTAAAGGATATTAAAGCAGATATCTTTAGTGGTTTATGAAGATTCATAAAGGAGAAAATGACTGAGACTTCAGAGATGACATTTACCTGAGACATATTAATTATAGGTTCCTTCTCATTCAGGATTAATGTATGTCTATAACAAAAAGGGACAGAATTAACAAAGATGGGAAAAACACTGGTTTATGCTGAATGAGGGACAGCAGAAGAGACAATAGTCTTATTATGTCTATACTAGCAGCATTATATTTCCTTTCCTTTACAACATAACTGTGCTGGTTTTGGCTTGAATAAAGTTAATTTTCTTCCTAGTAGCTGGTACAGTACTGTGATTTGGATTTAGGATGAGAATAATATTATTAACATACTAATGTTTTTGTTGTTGCTGAGCATCAAGTCAAGGACTTTTCAGTTTCTTATAATGGCCTTGCCAGTGGAACCTGGGAGTGCAGAAGGAACTGAGGAGGCTCAGCTGACCCAAATGAGCTAAAGGGGTATTCCATACTATATGATGTCATGCCCAGTATATAAACTACAGGGAGCTGGCCCGGGAGCACTGAAGCTCGGGGACTGGCTGGGTCAGTGGGTGGTGAACAATTACATTGTGCATCATTTATTTGGTATATTTGATAATGTTTATCATTATCATTGTTGTTGTTATTGTTATTTATTCCACACACATACCCCACATAACTTTTCTGACCTATTACACTGTGTTTATCTCAACCCATGACTTTTACTTTCTTTTCCCAATTCTCTTGTGCATCCTACTGGGGAGGGGGAGTGAACAAGGGGCTGTGTTGTGCTTAATTGTCATCTGGGGTTAAACAATGACACAACACACATGCTAACTTTTTTAGGGTGCTGTGAGACAGAGAAAGTCAAAGACTACTTACATATTCAAATAATTAAGGCAAAAATATAGAAGCATATGACAAAAATGTTCTTTTCCTGCTCTTACTTTCTATCTAGAACAAGGAATTGGCATGTCAACAATAAATAGTACCTTATGTCCCACTTAACTAAGTAGGCATACACAAAACAAACTACACTTTGGAGGAGAACAATGTAAAAGATCTGTCTAGACATTCACTCTGTCCATTCTGCATATCTACCTTACACTGTTGAGTTTTTATTTTTTCAAGGTCTGGCTTGCCCTGAGATACTTCAGAGAAAAGGAATTAAAATATAAACAATTTTTATCTCTGCCTTTGGCAGAGCCTCTTAAACTGACAGAAGCTAACAGATTTATCTGTGGTAGAAGAGCACTCTTCATAATAAATTACAATTTATGCCCACAGGTCAGAAGGACCTTTGTCTCCCTGTACAAAATACAAAGATCATGCAATGGCATTTATTTCCATGGGGCTTCTCTAACAACATTTCTAATGGAGAATAATATATTATAAATCTATAACAAAACACTAAATTGACTGTAGGTCTCCAGAAAATCTTTTCTAAAAGTGTGATACTCATATCACACAATACACTACAGACACCAAAACTACCCACATTAAGTTTTTGTGCAATTAAATTAGAATAGATTAGATGTCACTCATGAATTATCTTCTGCTCTTCTACAGTAGTTCGTTTAATTGGCCTCAGTGATCAACTCTGAGGTTTCTCATCTCCAGTGAATTTGTTTTGCCCAGAAGCAGAGTTTGCAGGAGATATATCCATTCCAAACACTTTTCTGCAGTTCACTCCAGATTCTCAAGTGATTACATGACTAGACATGCATGAGGATTCAGCAGAAGTCACCAGAAGCATCATATGGAATTTTTTTTAAATATCACTTCTTTAAAGTTCCTGATTACTTTCTACTTCTCCATCAAGGCAAGTCTTTAAATTTATTGCTCAACAGGTTATTTTTAATTAAGTAACATCCAGAGTTAAAAGAACAGAGCCAACTATAATATTTCAGTTAGCACGTGATATTTAAGCTTGAAAGCAGTGGTTATACAGAATTAACAGCAATAGATTTTGTACTGTTACTAATATTACAACATTACTAAGATATGGGTCAGTAGATGAAATCCCTCTAATCAGGTTGCAGTGCATACAAGGATCACTTGTGGTTTGTTGTTGCTTTGTTGTTGTTGTTTTAAATAGTATTTAAATCAGACCAGTATCAGAAAGAAGAAGCTATTTGGAAGTGAAAGGCATATGGATTAGGACAGGGAGAGCAAGATGATAATTCCATGAAGTAAAACTTTTTTTTTCCTTTACTGTCATTGTGTGTATGTATGTGCTTTGGTGCATGTAAGAGTACAGGTACTACTGGGTGGTGTTTAGTGGTTACCTATACAATTTGTAAAAAGCATCAACATTTTTGTTTAGAAAATCAAGCCCATCTAGGTTAAACTGCTAATTGTCATTTTAAAATGTCTCCTCCCCTTCAAGCATGTTTGTTTTACTATTCTGACAGAAGCATTTTTCTCTTTTTTTCTGAAATGTGGGTTTGAAAGTTGAGAAATATAAACCTCACACTGTTTTAAGCAAAAAAGACTTTTCTTTAGCCAGAGGTCTGCTTGCAAGCCTCAGTAAAAGCATTGCCACAATTGTAATACATCCACAGATTTCTATTAAATCAGGTAGTCAGCCAACCAATTCTCAACAGTATTCTACTGTGGTGACTGGCTGACTGCACTTCATGAGTTGTCCCTGAAGAGAACTATGACAGGAGACTCAGCAAGGAAGGATCAGGCCTGAGGTTCTCTGTTTGCAGCAGAGCTTCACACCAGAACGAGTCGCAACCAGAAAGAACTTAGGAAGCCACTCCACATCCGTCCAGTTCTCCACTCTCCCACTTAGGTAGGAAGGTAGCAGCAGGAACGTCAATAGGAAGCTTTTACAAGAGGCACCAAAGGGAAGAAAAACATGTATCTTTAAAGGTAGACCCAGACAGTTTAACAAAAGCACAGATGGATTAATATCTCTTTCCATTATATTCCTACATGGCTGTTCATGGGTCACAAAAAGTGTTTATCGCAGAAGAATTTACTCTTACCTGCATTTTATAGGGAGGATTGGTTGAACTAAAATTTTGTATGAAAATATGAATTCCAGGTATTTTTATTCAGAGGAGAGTGGAACAAAGCTTTTCTTTCATATTCTCATATTTCTTTTATTTTTCAATGATGTAATTATTACTCCAAAATAAGATCAAGTTTGGGGAATTTATATGTCAAAAAAAAATTAGTTTCTTAGATATATTATTCAAATTCCAGAGGAAAAGTTTAATAGCTTCAGAGAATGTTTCAACTGATGCAAATATGGGCAATCTAAACATTTGGGCAAACCACAACAAAGAATCTTCTCTTTCTGCACTTCAGTGCACATGTTGTTTTTCAGATAATGCAATACCAGTTCCTACATGTCTTGCTTGATTACTGACAGTACTTAAAGCTAAACCCATGCATGAATCATATTCATAATTTTTTAGAAAAAAAACCCAACATAATAACAATTCCATTTTTTTCTCTCTAATGAAAAAAAAATGGCACTAAATTATCTTGTAATAAATTGAGGATGAAAATTAAAACTTTATTTAAAATATGGTCATAATATTTGTATGCATATGGATTGGTAATTATATGGGATTCAAATATTTTAAATAAAGTTACTACAAATTCTAAAATTAAAGCTTTCTTTCTTAAAAAAAATAAAAGCATGAGATATTTTGACTATTAAAATATATGAAAACAAAACATAAATACATTCCTGTGGACTATGACACCATTTTCAACAAATACTTCAGTAAAATACGATTTTTAATAGGGAAAAAGAAATCCTTTTGTGAAATGTGATTAATTTATTTGTCAGGCTACACTGACTTAGACACCTATGTTAGACAATGTATTGAAACAATTAGACAATGAGGCTTACATGGTCTGATTGAGAATCATGGTTTACAAGAGATGAGCATTGACTGTCTCTTCAGACACTAATATACAACATATTCACGTAGGGACTGAAGGGAATAACACGTGTAAGTCAGTTGATAAGTGCATTTTTGCTTCAAAACCATCTCTGACTGCTGTAAAGATTTTTGCAAAGTAGACCATATTCTGGTTTTAAGTATCTATTCTTCAGTTACTCTGCCAATACTTTCCAAGGCTTTCACAGAAAAAAAAATAAATGAAGGAACCATGAAAATCACACTATTTCTAAATTTAAAACTAGCAGTTAGGGTGGTGTACCTCACAGACTAAAGCAAGAACAATCTGTTCACAAAGAAACAGAGGTGTAAGTCATCTACTTCAATCAGACACAATGATGTAAGTGAGCAACAGAAGGAAAAGCTGACTCAGGGACCATCTTATTTCAAAAGATGTACTTCCAAAATGACAGTCAATTACTCAGATCCTCAGTAGCAAGTATGAGTGTTCTGTGGATATCAAGAATTCTTTCATTTTCAAGACAAAGGAAAATTTAAATCTTAAAAGGTGTTTTTCTTCCAGATGACAGAAACCAGGATGAAAGCTTATATGGATGCATATTATCTTGTATCAGTTTAGTTTTCATTTTCTGTAAAATGGGACCTGGGGTCAGAAAAAAAATCTTCTGGGCTAGAAATATCTAATAACAATTATTGTACAGTTAAACAAGATAGTTAAACACATTTATATAAACTGTATTTAAGCAAAAACAAACAGTTGTTATAAAAAATACAAATATTTCTTCCCACTTTTCCTTGATGCTTTTTCCCCAGTTTTCCCTGTCTTTTCTGACTTAACAGCCTACACAGTATATGCTGTTTAGCTATAAATATGTCAATATTCCCCTCATAGAATAAAGTTTGTTAATACTTGCACATTGCTTTTAACTGAGAGAAAATGATTTTATAACAATAGAAATTGAAACTGAAAGAGTCCCAGTTATTTTTTATTCATACCATCTGCTTGAGCTACTACAAAAGGTGTGTCTCAACTGCTTTAGCCATTTTCATTTCAAGAAAAAAAATATTCTGGTTCTTACAGTTTCCCTAAGGAACCTATTAGATAGTTCAATGGACTTTGTCAGAAAGAAAATTTGAATACAAATGTTTCATGCTTGGAGTCATCTCATTATTTCTAGAATCTCCACATATTTCTCAGAAAAAAAAAACAGTTTATTGGAGCGGGTGGTTGCAGTGTTGAGACTATTCAGATATGTACCAGTTGTGATAGTTTTCTCCTAACAGTAATTTATTCTGTATTCCATTAACTATTGTATAATACATGAAGACAGCAAAATACAGGACAGAATTTTCAGTGATGACTATGATTTGCACATTCTAAGCAGGTGTATTTTGTATTTTGTTTTGCTTTACAGAATCTGTGTACAGTTTTCATATGCTGCAGTCTATCTGGGGTGTGTAACATGTTTGATTTCTCCAACGCCTTTTAATATTCCATAATATTAAAAAAGGAGCTCTAGAAGTTACAGGAGAAGAAGGCATTCTTAAACTTGGACCATTCAAGTGAAAAATCGTGAGTGCCCTAAACTGATAATTAGAACAGTCATTTGGGAATACAGACAGATGAGTTCTATCTCTGTTGTATATATATTGCTTGGGAGTTTTAGTTGGTGATTTTGAAAAGTGCAGTGAAAGTGCTGGAAGCAATAATGCAAATCCTGTTTCAGTTCCAATGCTGAGCTCCCTTTTACCTCCCCGTAACCTGAAAATTTGTTTTATCTGAACCTGTACTTTGTCCATACCTTGCTACAACAAGCCCAAGCTTTATAAATTAGATCTTAACATCTTTTTTCATTGTATTTCCAGTAAAATTAGATTATGTAGGGTACCATACAGCAAAGAAGAAGTTGTTTTGGTGAAGAATACAAAATATAGCTATTCCACCTTAGCAAAAATTATTACTTTAGAGTAAAAAAAGCAGAAGGCTACCTATCCAACTCCTCTTTAAAACAGAACAACCATGCTGTTAGGCTTAACACTCAGGAAAGTGACTTGAAGCCTATGATGACCAGGTGTAGCCCTGGTTCAGATGGCTTCTGGTATGGAAACACCTCTAAATTCATTTTCTTCAGTGCTCTATGACCTGTATTCAGACCATGGAAAGAAGACTATGTCTGTAGCCTGATGATGGGGATATTCCTCCAGGGAAAAAAAAAAATTAAAAAATCATAAACCTTGTGAAATAAGCTCTCAGGCTTTTGAGAGAGTATTTCAACTGGACTTTTAGCTTATGCACTTCTTTTCATTGAATGAAAATGGTCAGAGTTGCTAATGTACTTTCCTGGACTCAGCTAAGTAGAGTGCAATTCAATGCTTTTGATATATTTTCTAACCATACTATAATACAGATAATTTTGGCTGTGTTTAGATGTGTTTCAGAAAATGTGCAGGAATCCAAGTTCAGCCAAGTAGTTCATATTGAAGGCCACCACTCATTTTAGACACTGCAAGTTTAAGTGCTCTGGAAAATAGGTTCTTTAGAGTGTTTTAGGAGATACACATGCCTTGATCTTCCTAAATGCCTAAATATGTGACTTGGTTTAGCCTGAAGTCATTTATATAGTTTTAAGCATTTAGCTTATACCTGAAACATTTCCATGTAAAAGTTTCAGAAGCTTAGGCAAGTGTAGGGGAATTCCTTGTTGAACATGCGATGTCCCCTTAAGGACTGGACAACCCTGTCTAAGTTAATGTGAGTCCTGAGTGTCCTTAAGGTCACTGTGAAAGGCAGAAAGGAGGGAAGCCTAGCATTGAGCAGGCAGGAGAGTGGAACGTGAACAAGCTGTATTAACTGCAGAAGAGGTGTGTACAGAATATGTACCTGGATGCTTATAACCAATTAGCTTAGAGCTTACTATGTGTGCCTGTAACTGTTATCAAATGAAAGTAGTGAATGTACGCATGTACAGCTTAGAAAGCTATATAATCAAACTGCGTAGGGAAATAAACGAGGACAATATGTAGCCATATTGGTGTGATTGTCGTTACTTGGCTGGCTCCCCGTAGGGACCCTCTTCAGGAAAGCTAGTCTTTCAGAACACATTATAATTGCATGAGACTTAAGGAACTGACACTCAGTACTTTCATTCTATACTGAGACTGTGAAGAGAAAAGGAATTTTTGTCATCATTACTTCTACAGGATTATATACCATAAAGAAAAGTTTTGCATTCTCCTTTACTTATAATAAAGCATTTAATACTTTCAATTTCAATCTAGGCATTATCATCCAATGAATTAATGAAAAAATTTTCATTGCCTCCACTTGTTCAGGATAAAAAATAGGAAATATTACTTACATCACTTTGTAGAGTAAGGTTCTTTATTTTGGGAGGATGGTCACTATTTTTTTTATTTTTGTATTTTAAAATATGAAATGTAGCTATTTTCTCATTTTTAATTTGGTGGTGTCAAGACTCAGTTTACTTTTAATTGCATAAAATTTACTATAAGTCACCAAATAAAATTAGGATGGTTGTGTGTTTAATACACACAGCTGAGATAAAAGATCTTCTGTAAAGGTCATATCTTAGTATCTCGGACAGAAGTTTCCCTAGCTCTCTGAAATCAAGGTACATTTTCTCTAAAGTTTTTCCTATATGTTTGCCAATACTTCTTATCGGATGCTTCTTTTTTGTTTTAATTGATTAAATATTCCAAAAGTTTAAGTCAAATACTATGAAGCTGAAGTGGGGCAAGAGCTGAAGGAGTGTATCAAAGTTGGTTTAATACTTAGTGTAGTTTTAAAAGAAAAGTATTAAGTTTCAGTGTGAAAAGAGGTATCAGTTTGTATATTAAGAATTTTGATTGCTAAAGGATGAAAAAGATATCAAGCCAAAATGAAAATTCCCAGTTGGATTGAAGTAATGTCTCCATTGTCCTGGAATTTGTGTGTAAATAAATTTTTATATATAGAATATATATTATATAAAAATATTTTTATATTAGTCACAGAAAATAAAGAGCAGCATTGTGCATTAACCCTAATTTGACATCAGCAGTCAACTAAATTCACTTTAAAGTTATTCTGTTCTATTAAAGAACAATCTGAATGACCATTCTCTAACAATTGTATATTATCACACATGAGCAATTTTGAGAATTGACTGCTTGAGTCTCACGTCTGTCATTAACTGAATGTGACACTTTTTATCTGCATCATTTTACAAACAGGAGATGGACTTCAGATTGCATCTTTAAAATAGGGATAGTTAGGTAAGATGTACTAGGAAATATGACTTCTCAAATTGAGTTTTGGAATCTGTGTCCTCTGTGATAACTGAGCCTCAGCAGGACTGATGACATTTACTCTCTTCAAAAATGTATTATGAACATTTAACTGATGTTCACAAGTAACATTTGTACAGAAAATGCTATTGGAACACATTGCAAGGAGTAAGAATACTACTTTGAAATTCCTGACTTGTCTCTCACAGCAATTTCTTTAAGTTCTGTATACTTCTATGAGTGAACTACAGCCTGCATCTGAAGTTTGCTATGTTCTTTCTTACCCTCTTGGTTCTTCATCCTTAAGGTGAATGGTTTTCCAGGTATGTCTAAATTACGTCTATCACTTTTTTCTGTTCTGTGGTCCTCTTTTCATACAAACAACTGACAAAATGGTTCAGATGTAAATATACAGGATTAGCCACAGTCATCTTAGAGCATCTTTCTTAAATTATCAATCATTAGAAATGGTGGGAGTTTTTTTCAGGTACAGAAATTTAATTGTAAACCTTAACTTGCAGATTTATAAACTGCATGAGTTTTCATGTGGTATCAAGGTAAGTCCATTTCAAGTTTCCAGTGCTGGTTGAAAAGTACCAATAATTAGAAATGCATTATACAAATGTCATACATTAACCTAAAAGTGTTTTTCCTCCTAGTAATAACAATTGCCCTTTGGCATGTTTGTGATGAAGTTCTCACCAGCATTTGCAATCAGATATTAATTTCATCACATCATAACAGCTTGGGAAATATCAGTCCTAAAATACCAGCCATATAAGAGCTTTTATTAATGTAAATCACTAAGTCTTTGAGAATGAAAGGATTTTAAATTATCTTTTTTTTTAATTGCTATCAAACACTGTTTTATTTTAATTTGACTGAATATTACTTTTTTGTCAGTAAAGTTCTTTTAAAATAAATTATTTTCCATTCAGAGTGGGTACTTTTGGTTTGAAGTTCATACCAAAAGCATTCAATACTAGTAGTATTATTGCAATAGTAATGCTTTTATTCCTATAGGATAAGCAATATGCAAGCAAATAGCATCATTCTTCAGCTGGGACAAACCCGTTCTTATTTATATTCCAGTATACCAAGATGGTCAAATCATTTTAGCATGACTGTTTTTTAGGGACTCAATAATTTGTTGTAGCTTCTGTGTACAACCTGTCTAAGAGCATTCTTAGCAGTTTGAAGGTTTCACCACATGGAAAGCAGTTTGGCACAAAAGGACCTGGAGGTCCTGGTGGACAACAAGTTGAACACAACTTAGCAATGTGCCCATACAGCAAAAACAGCTAGTGGTATCCTGTATTAGCCAAAGAATTGCCAACAGATAAAAGGAAGTGATCCTTTCCTTCTAATCAGCACTGGTGAGGCCACACCTGAAGTCTTGTTTTCATGTCAGGGCTCCTCAGTGAAAAAGAGAAATGGGCATACTGGAGAGAGTCCAGCAAAGGGCCACAGAGATGATTAAGGGACTGTAGGATCTTGTACAATGAAAGACTGAGAAAGCTGAGACTGTTTGGTCTAGAGAAGTCTTAGGGGAATCTTATCAGTTTATATGAATATCTATCTGAAGGAAGGTTGTAAAGTAGCTAGGGCCAAGCTCCTTTCAGTGACACCCAGTGAACAGGACAAGAAGCAATGGGAAAAAATGAAATACAGAAGGTTCAGTTTTATTGTAAGGAAACTTTTTGTTGTGAGGGTGACTGAGCACTGCCACAAGTTGCCCACATAAGATGCAGAGATTCCCTCTTGGAGATATTCAAAAGAGGCCTCAACATGATCATGGGTAACCTGCTCCAGGTGCTCAAGCAGGCATGTTGGACCAGGTGACCTTCAGAGGTCCCTTCCACCTCAGCCATTCTGTGATTCTGTGAATCATTTTATGTTTACATTCATAGACACATGCGTAGAGCAGTAGAGAAAGGTTTTCTGTTTGAATATGTGGTTGTACATACATATTATGAATATATATGAAAGGCACATTCAGTTTAAACAATGTATCTCTGGAATTTTATTTGGACTTGGATTATCTCTTTAGATATCAGTACTTTAAAACTCTGACCTATTTAACTTGACAGATAACAGGGAAACTATTATCCTGTTCTGTCTTGTGTGAAGAAAAATCACCAGTGGTTCTGTAAAGAGGTTCAGTACACTGGCACAGACAGCTCAAAGAAAAAGACCTCACAGAAATGTTAATATCATTGAGCACAGGTTCAGAAACATTTCTTGCTACACTTGGTTGTCTGCATGATTGTAAGGGACTGTGATTAATTTCTAATATTCAGAAAAATTCAGAGACAAACTATTTTTATTAGTAACAATGTCATGATTTGACAATTTCAGGGTAGTGTGATGTAGTAGTTAGAAATTGTTTCCTAAATATAACAGTCAATTTTCAGGTTCAGTTTTCTGAATTATGTGCGGTCCAAGTGTAAGCCTCAGAAGCAGAGCTATATTTGAGATTCACTAGGTTCATTCTTTGTGTGAATAAGATGAAACACTTTAGTTGAAAAAAAAAAAAGTTAAATATCAGTAAATAAAGAATGAAGTGTATTTCAGATATTTCACTTGAGAAGTGTTCAATAGTTTTATCAGAATATTTTCAAAATAAATTACTTTAAAGTGGTAGTTTAATTTAAATACTTAGCTAATATACTTTAAAAGCAATTTTAAAAATTTTTGTGACATGGGAAACAAAACATTGTTTTTCATAATGAGCAAAGGCTTTATTTTATCCCTGTTTGTCTGAGAAAACTTTGGAAAAGTAGTTTTGGTTCAGTTTAACCTTTTCCATCCTCTCATCATTTTCCTCTTTGGTTTCAGGGAACCTAAAATAAAAATCTGTTATTTATTCATTTCTTTCTAATAACATTTAACTTCACTGAGAAAATGTAGAAGGGAATTTGAGACACAAAAATACAGGTAAATATGTGAGAATGAATCATTTCAAGACATGAGGAAGTAGATACTGAAAAGATGAACCACAGAACAGTAAATTCTATCTTCACTTTCTCCACCCTCAAAATAAGAGCAAATCTGTAGAATCCATGTACTAATGCACTGTCTACATACACATGATTAATGGCTGTGATGAATAGGTTGTAAATGACAGTACTTAATAGAGATGAGTAGACACACATGCACTCAGCACACTTATGAAATGTGTGCTTTGCTGAGTAAGGGTTGAGGCTGAATGCTCTATTTAAAGCTGAGAGAAAAAAATGCAGTCTGATTAATGCGTTCTCTTCCAGGGAACTGTTTAAAAGACAGAATATTGGTCAATAATTCTTAATAAATTCTTAATAAATAATTCTTAATAAATTATTGTTTCACTTCAAAAGAGGTCACATCTTTTATAAAATGGTATGCATACAAATGACCTAATAGCCATTTACATCGTAAGCATGTTGAACAGTTACCATGCATGTAACAACATGTAACAGCACGTGGAAACTGGACATATGTGCACAATGGAAGCATATATTTACATCTTTTAATTTTATTGGGATAGTAATGTTGTACTGTTTGAATCACACTATAAACAGTAAAACTTCCTCTCTCAAGGATTCATTCCCCTAAAATGACACTTAAAACAGATGGAAGCAGAAATAATGGCTTACATAAGGAACAAATATTTACAGCTTTCAGCATGTCATGGGAATCCATTAAAATTCAGCCTGCAGCAGGACTAGAGAATATTCTTACTGATGTGATATTTCAGTGTTTGAAGAAAGCATGTATTCTCTGCTATTACTCTTATTATTTGGCATATGATAACACCTGATTCCAAAAATGATAAAAAATACTTGTTTTCTGTCATTTCAGTTGAATAGAGATTCTTATATAATCACAGAGCCATAGTAAAAATTTGACAAACTCTTTAGTCCAACTTTTACACATATACATTTTTTTTTAGCAAACAATGATTTAACTCTTTCACTAAAATCTATTTCAATCATGGTGGAGGAGGGCTGTAGCCCAGACTTTGTCTTAATCTCCAATATGTTCATCAGTTTATCTGTGCAATAGACATTATTTCAGCTGCTAAATTGTGCATTTTTAGATTAAAATTATTTTAAATATTTGTGATTTGATTTATTGCACGAATGTTAATGTCAAATTGGTTTTAAATTTGCCAAATTTCACTACCGCAAAAAAAAAAAAAAAGTATGTCATTCTGTCATTGTGCCTTCTGTATTATTTTCTTTAAGTTTTCCATTTCTCTTCTTGATCGCTATTTCTCCTCCCTTATATGTTCAAACCTAGCTTCAAGTCTGTGCCAGCTTCTTGATAACCAAACTATTTAGCAGACAGTTTCTGCTCAAAGGCCACTGTCAGGAATTGCCACCCATGAGGTCCAAGAGCCTATCTATTTTCATTTGATACTAAGGAATAAACCTCTCCTGTCAACCTATCAAAAGCTTTTAAAATGCTTTTCCAGGAGATTCACAACTAACATAATTACTTTGACAAGAGAAATGCTAACACCTGAAACTTTAAAAAAATAAAAATAAAAATAAAAATAAACTGAAAGGAGTGCTATACTACTCTGATCACACTCTAGTATTACAATCAATATTTGTAGAAATAAACTAAAACATAGACCAATTTCTCCCAATTCTGTAAATATTTAAGTTGATAAATTGTTTTCTATTTTAGCAATAAAGAAAACATAACTTTAAATCATGAATTGTATAATATTTTAAAATAAAATTTGTTAACCTCCTAAGGGGTGTTACCTACTCTATTCCAGGCAAAACATCCACCTTTAAAATGCAAAAAGAAGAAACAATTTATCTCTTAACAACATGATGAAGAGACAACAAACAAACAAAACAAAACAACACCAAAAAAGCAACAAACCAAGAAAAAATATGATAATCAAAAATGAAATGAGAAAACCCTGAAATAGGTTTCACAGAGAGGTGGTGAAGGCCCTATCCCTGAGACATTGAAGGTCAGGCTTGATGAGGCTCTGAAAAACCTGATCTAGTTAAATAGGTCCCTGCTCACTGCAGGGGAGTTGGAATAGAAGACCTTTAAAGGTGCCTTCCAACCCAATCATTCTATGATTCTATGATCCTATGATATTCTTCACACTGACATGAAGTGATCCATACCATCATCTAGAACTTTACAGTACATTTTCAGAACATTGACAAAGATGAATTTGTATACTTAGCAGTTCATCCTGCATGTTTGAACCAACATTTTAAATGTTTTGGAGGTTTTGCTATGGATTAACTCTACTTTGGTCCTATGAATAGAACATCCATTAGCACTTGTAGTTCATTGTGAGCATGCTGGAATAAGGTTTATGGTATCCAAAAGGAAGTCAGTTCATGTCCTCCAATAATATTTTAAAGTAGAGTTAAAACAAATACCAGAGCACAGCTTCTGGTCAGCTAACACAGTGGCAACAGTTCTCACAGCAGGGCACAAATGAGCCCAGAATCTCTGCTGAAGTGACAATGTGTTCAGCTAAAACTACAAAGTCCACTGCTAAACCATGTCCCTAAACACCACATCTGTTATTCAAGATCTTTACCTTAAGGTTGTAACCAAGTGTGTCAGTACCTCTTTTTGTTGTGAGGGGAAAATCGCTTGCTTCAATTAAGTCAAGTATGACCTGGATTATGTGAGCTATTAAACACCATCAGATGGTAACAAGTTCTGATAACCACAGACTTTTGACAGTTGAATCATTTGCGTGAAACTGAAAGTATAGGCATCTATTTGCTAATCCTCTGAAACGTCTGCAAATTTTATGGAAATGTATTTAACAAAGATGTTTGAAGTATAACCTTATCTGTTTAAGAAAGGCATTTTAGAATCATAGAATTGTTTTGGTTGGAAGACAACTTTCAGATCATAAAGTCCAACCTTTAACCTTGCACTGCCAAGTCACCATTAAAACATGTCCTTCAGAATCACATCTCCAGGTCTTTTAAATGCCACCAGGGATGGTGACTCAACCACTTCCCTGGGCAGCCTGTTCCAGTGAAGTATTCAGTGAAGAATCTTTTCTTAATATCCAACCTAAACCTCCCCTGGTGCAACTTGAGGCCATTTCCTTTTGTCCTATCATTTGTTACTTGGGAGAAAACTGACACCCCCTCTCTATGACCTCCTTTCAGGTAGTTACAGAGAGACATAAGGTCTCCCCCAAGTGTACCTTTCTCCAGACTAAACAACCCCAGTTCCTTCAGCCAGTCTTTGTAAGACTTGTGCTCTAGCTCCTTCACCAGCTTCATTGCTCTTCTCTAGGCATGCTCCAGCACCTCAATGTCTTTCTTATTGTGAGTGACCCAAAAGTGAATACAGTATTCCAGGTGCAGCCTCACCAGTACTGAGTATGGGGGAAAAATCACTTCCCTGGTCCTGCTGGCCACACTGATGTTTGTAGAAGCCAGGTTTCTATTGGCCTTCTTGGCCACCTGGGCACACTATTGGCTCATATTCAGCTGGCTGTTGACTAGAACCCCCAGTTCTTTTTCTGCCAATCAGCTTTCTATCCACTCTTCCCGAAGCCAATAGTGCTGCATGGGGTTGTTGTGACCCAAGTACAGGACTTTTTTTAACCTCATACCATTGACCTCAGCCCACCGATCCAGCCTGTCCAGATCCTTCTGTAGAGCCTGCAACGATTATGCTGCAATTGCGCACATGTATTTTTAAAAAAATCAGATACTGCCCTTCACCAAAGATTTTGATAGAAACAAAAGAGGCATGGCCTTTTCATGGTTAATATATTTTTAAGGTAAGGAACAAAGATAAGAGTAAACAATTACTTTTTCTACTGGAAAAAAGATCACCATATAGCATATATCTCTGCTATGGACGCTGATGTGAAGATATTATGATCTCACAAAAGAAATGGGAAAATCATTGACAAAATTCAATGCAGCTACCAAATTATTCAATTTAATCAGTGTAATGCTGGCTTTAGAAAGCAATTGGATAATGGAATAGCAGGGGAATTCAGTACCAAAAAAACCAACATAAGGCATATTTAGAAAAGCAACTTAAATTACACATGCATAGTGATGCATCTTAAATCAGGTGTTAAAAATCAGGAAACAAACCTTAGAAAGACTTTTGATCAAGTTCTGAAATTGGTAGTGACAGCTGGAAGTGAAACTAGAATAGCAGAAAGAATCTGGAAGAAAACCCCAGCATAATTATATCATTATATTAATCTTTGCTGTACCTGGAATTTCAATATTGTGTTCAAGTCTAGACTCCCTGTTTCTAAATGAACTAGAAAAGATACAGAAAACAGTGACAAAATGATCACTGAAATTGAAGTAGATTTCTGGAATTCCCTAAAATGGAAATGTAAAAAGTAAAAAAAAAGGTATAGTAGGGGATACTAAATAGATCATTCTTGTCAATCTGGAAAAGATATAGTCAAAAGAAGCTGTAAGAGTTCTGAAAATATCACACATGATCTAAAAGAAATTATTAGGAAAAGTCTACCTCTTACTCCTCTTAAGAAGTAGGCATCTATATATATAATAATTAAACAGTGGGTGAAAATGAAATAATAAGACAAACTTCTTCATTTTCTAGCTAATTACATCATAGACATTAGGATACTGTAGGGGACTCCAGTATAAACATCTTTAAGGGGAACTAAAAAGATTTATGGATGAGAGTTTCATCAAGACCTATGATATCAGAAAGTCCTAATCAAAATATGCTGCTCTGAAAACTGTTAAACCTCTGGCTGACAGAAGTTAGGAAGATATTTCAAGCGAAAAGGCAACTTCAGTAGGTGAATTATTCCTAATCTTTTTTCTTAAGACTTTAAGCTGCTACCAGAGGCTTGCATAACTGATTATAATAACTTTTTAATGACAAATGCTTATGCCTTGCATAAGTTTAATATTTCATACAACAACATTTCAAATCAAATATATTGACGGGTTAAATTTCACATTTAGATTTGAACACACCATTAATATGGCAAAGCCAACAGCACATAAGTCTTTGAGTCTCTTGACTTCGACAAATTTTAATTTCTTATTTTCTTCTGAAAATTGTTTCAGTTTTTATAGCTGCTGGCAATGCAGTGAACGTTTTTTAGAACCCTTGAGATGATGCAAGTTCATGTAAAACTTGTCATTAATTATTACATGAGCAAAATCACTTCTACTGCAGATAACTGCTCTATTGCTCCCCTGCAATAACTCTCATATGAGATAGCATGGAGATAGCTATCTGTGCTAAATGACTGATCCGTACAAAGACATTAATGACTTTGCTGCCCTGCAGGATGGCAATGCATCTTTGTATCTAACACCTGTTTAATAGACCACAGGACATCTGTATATCTTTTTACTGACATATTTTGAGAAGGCCACCCTAGTGTTAAGCAGCAATGAAGCTGCACTTACTGAGACTAGACATTTTATTTGCCTACTGGAAAACAAAATACGATGAATATAAAATCTCTTTTTGAAGTAACTGTTGATGTTTCCCAATACCTGCAGTGAAGATTAAATTAGTGACCATGGGATGTGTTTGTTTTTTTCGCAGCTGGAAATAAAACATGCAAACAGTTCTTCCTACAAAGAAATCTCTCAATGGTTCTCTGTTCTCTTGCTCTAAGCCATATTCATCCTCTTCCCATTCAGAAAAAAATAAAATAAAAAAATTCTCATGTATCTTTTCACAGAAGGGATTCTGTGATTCCAGCCTTGTCATCAGCCCTTTAGTGACTGGATTTTCTTGGCAGTCACAAGGATATATCTGATCCTAGTTACCTTTAGCAGACCTAAGTACACTGCAGGCTAACTTCCTACCTTTACCTGGTACCTTCATCAGCCATGGACCTGACTGATCATTGGGGCCTGGCTGAACCTTGCTGCCGTATCTGGGCCTGCCCTGCAGGCCTCACTTGGATACTATGGGACAGAGCTCTGACTGGCAAGGGTTCCTGTCCTCATGGCTGTGCTATTGTGCTTGACTCCCAGAACCTTCTCCTTTAGAGAAAAAAACTAGCTCTCAATGCTTTTCTTGCTCATCTTACTGTACACTGGTGCTTTCTTTAACTTGGCAGATCCTTTTCTGCTAAGGTCCTACTCTGTCAGACCCTTTACAGCCTTCTATGATTCATATGACTATTCCTGATGAGCATCAGAAAGCTTCTGTTGAGCAATACTGACTCCAGGGATTCCCCACTTATTATCAGCCACCAGATGCCAAGCCATTAACCATCACCCTTTGCAGATGATAGTCTACTCTTTAATAAATCTATCTAACAATCCATACATTCAGTCTATTTCCTGGAATAATATTCTTCAGCCTGGAAGAGATAACTGAAGATAAGCATGATAGAGGTCTTTAAAGTCAAGACTGGCATAGAGAAACTGAATAGAGAACAATTATTCACTGGATCTTCCAATGTAACAGTTAGAGGTCATAAATTAAAAGGGGCAGGTGGTAAATTCAGAACAAAGATAGGAATAACTTCTTAGAATGAATGGAGAGAATATTCACAGCTATTCACCAAAATGCTAAAAAAGGCACTGGAATAAAGACATTGGTTTCAGTAAGAAAAAGTAAACATTTTTTCTTCTAGAAATGAAGACTTGCAATGTCTTACTCCCTGTTATTAACTGAAGTAAGACAGGTTATATAGGAACTACAGCAAATTTAAAAAATATTTATCTACTGAAATACAATAAAGAACTACTATGTGTATGACAGCCAAAAGTATTAGTCTTACTGATCCATCTTGATCATCTGATCTGCTCATAGTAGAAATACAGTGAAAGTATCAGTATAAATTAACTGCTGCTACTTAGACTAAAGGTGCTGAGTGAGATAATACATGAAACGCAGTTTAGAAGCTTTGTTTCTTTTATCTTTTCCATCATTTAATGACTAGAAGTTCTTCCTTAGGAAAGAAAAAGAAAGAAAATAGATTTTCTTTACAAACAAGAAATAACTTGTTAGAAGTTGCTGGTTTAAGTGTACACTGTTGTTAGGGTAACCAAAGTTCTAAAAATACTTTAAATCAAAAGGACATTACCTTAAAAGCTACTCAAGTAGTCATAGCAACAGTATTTTTTAGAATTAAAGCATTTCATAGAGGTGGCTCTTTTCCTCCTGACCATAAGCTTTACAAAAATATACAGCAAACATTTTTTATAAGGTATATTGGTTATTTAAAATGACACAAAATCTAAATTAAGAATATGCTGAAGTATCTGAAAGCATTGTATATATAGACTGTTAACCAACTTAAGAGCAAATTAAAATCTATATTGCTCTTCTCTCTATATCCAGAAAGCATGGTCCTATTACAAGTGCTCATACCAGAAACACACTTTCAATTTAAGATTCATCTTTTGCATCATACTAAATATGTATTTTAGAGTTGTTTTCAAACCTTCATGTACATTCTATATTTATCAGATGGATAAAATTCTTCATTTTTTTTCTTTCAAATATATGTGCTAATGAAATTTTATTCTCTTTCTAAAAGCATTGAAGAAATAAGTCTTAATGAAATATAAAGTACAATTTTGCTACACACTGTGATTACTCAGAGTGTTAATTCTTTCAAAATAGTGACCTTTCTATGCAACCCTTTACTACATGACTCTTCAGGGTAAATTTGCAAGAGGCCGTTATTTTCATGTATATATTCAGATAGTTGTTTAAAATTTGCCTTCTTAAAAAAGAATCAGTAATAAGTTTGATTGTCATTACTAGCCAACACAGATAAGAGAGAATGAGAGGGGCATTAATCCTTCATATATTTCATTAACAGAGTTGTTAAATAAAGGCCTTATTGGAAGCTAATTGAAGTGAGTATAAAGATACTAATTGTTTTCAATAAACTTTGGATCAGGCTTAAGATCTATTTAGTTACAGGTGTACTTGCAGTATGGAGGTTATAAAATTATGGCGTTATCACTGAGGACATAATTCAAAAGTAATGGAATTTCGACCGTAACCAAGGGCCTAATTTGGCATGCAAATCCTTATTAACAGTGATGACAGATACAAAGAGAAGAACACAGCTTGAGCCTGACAGCTAAGGTTATGATTTTGGAGTGAAATTAGAAATAAATATAACATTGTAAATATGCACTTGAGATCATTGAGAAGTATCAAGCATAGAAGTCATGAGGCAATGATTCTTTATAGCAAAGATATATTAAAAGTTCCTTACCATCTCAGAAAAGAATATTGTTCCTAAACCAATAAAAAAATTATTCAGACAAATAGTATTTGAAGCAAAACCAGAAGAATTTTACATTGAATAATCTTATTTGTGCATGGATAATATTTCAAGTTTCCAAATTTGAATATAAACAACATTGACAAGGGATTAACAGAAAGTATGTGGGTGAATCATTCATGTGGCACATTCATATTGCCTCCCACAAAATTATTTTTGTCATACATCTCTGCAACTTATCAAAAGACTTTTAGCACTATGTAGTCAGTATTTTAAAATATGTCAGTGGAACCACTTTAGAAAAATTTGATGCTCAAGGGCAGCCTTGGCTGCAGAGATCACAAAATAGTGGAGTTCAAGATCCTTAGAGCAACAAGGAGGACACACAGCAAGCTCAGTACCCTGGACTACAGGAGAGAAGGCTTTGGCCTCTTTGAGGACCTGCTTGGTAGAGCACCATGGGATAAAGCCCTGGAAGGACAGTGGCCTATGAAATCTGGTTAAATATTCAAGGTTCACCTCCTCCAAGCTCAGTAGCATTGCATCTCAACAAAGAGGAAGTCAGGCAACAACGCCAGGAGGTTACATGCATGAACAGGACCAACTCAAACACAAAAAAAGAAACCTACAGAGGATGGAATCAAGGGCAGGCAACCTGGGACGAATACAGAGAAATTGTTTGAGCAGCCAGAGATCAAGTTAGGAAAGCCAAAGCCCTGATAGTATTCAATCTGGCCAGGAACATCAAGGGCAACAAGAAAAGCTTCTATTGGAACATCAGTGATAAAAAAAGACTACAGAAGTTGTGGGCCTTCTCTAGAAAGAAAGGAGAGACCTTGTTACCCAGTATATGGAGAAGTCTGAGATATTCTATGACTCTTTTGCCTCAGCCATCTCTAGCAAGTGCTTCAGCCACACTGCTGAGGTCTCAAAAGGCAAAAGAAGGGACTGAGAGTATGAAGAACTACCTCATGTAAGAGAAGATTGGGTTCGAGTTCATCTAAAGAACCTGAAGGTGTACAACTCCATGGACCTGAGGAGATGCATCTGTGGGTAATGAGGAAACTGGTGGATGATGTTGCTAAGCCCCTGTTCATCATATTTCAGAAGCTGTGGCAGTCTGATGAAGTTCCTCTGACTGGAAAAGGGGAAACATAACTCCCATTTTTAAAAAGGGAAAAAAGGAAGACCCGAAGAACAACATACCAGTCAATCTCACCTCTGGGCCTGACAAGATCATACAGCAGATAGATGATCCTGGAAATTATGCTAGGGTACATGGAAAAAAAGGGTGTCACAGGTTGCAGCCAACATGGCTTCACTGAGAGCAACTCTTGCCTGGCAAATTTGGTGGCTTTCTACAGCAGGGTTTAGCACTGGTGGATAATGGAAGAGCAACTGAAATCATCTACCTGGACTTCTGTAAAGCCTTTGACACTGTCCCATACAACATCCTTGTCTCCAAATTGGAGAGATGTGGATTTGAAAGGTGGACCACTTGGAGGATAAGGAACTGACTGCATAGTCATGGTCAAGGACTTGTGGTCAACGGCTCAATGTCTGAATGGAGACCACCAATGACTAGTGTTCCTCAGATGTCAGTCTTGGGACTGATGCTGTTCAACATCTATCTTGGTGACGTGGACAGTGGGATAAAGCACCATCAGTAAATTTAAAAATTACATCAAACTGTGTGGTGTGACCAATGTGCTGCAGGGAAGGGATACTATCCAGAGGGACCTGGACAGGCAGGCCCATGCAAAACTCATGAAGTTCAACAAGAACCAGTGCAAGGTCCTGCACCTGGATCAGGGCAACTCCAAGCACAAATACAGGTTGAAGGTTGATGGTATTGAGAACAGCACTGCTGAGAAGGACTTGGGGATATTGGTGGATGAAAAACCGAATATAAGCCAGTAATGTGCACTCACAGCACAGAAAGTCAATCACATTCTGTACTGTATCAAGAGAATTGTGGCCAACAGGTCAAAGGAAATGATTCTCCCCTTCTACTGCACTTTGACAAAACTCTGCCTGAAGTACTGTGTTCAGCTCTGGAGTCTCCAGCATAAGGCATAGACCTTCAGCAGGTCCAGTGGAGAGCCACAAAGATGATCAGGGCCTTAAGCACCTTCCGAATGAGGACCAGCTGTGAGAGCTGGGGATGTTCAGCCTGGAGAAGAGAATGATTGGGCGAAACCTTGTAATGTCCTTCCAGTGCTTAAAAGGGCCCTATAGGAAAAATGGGAATGGACTTTTTATCAGGGGTTGTAGTGATAGGATGAGGGGTAATAGTTTCAAACTGAAAGGGGTTTGATTCAGATTAGGTTTAAGAAGAAATTCTTTACTGTGATGGTGGTGAGACACTAGAACAGGTTGCCCAGAGCAGTTGTGGACACCCCATTCCTGGAAGAGTTCAGAACCAGGTTGGATGGGGCTCTAAGAAACCTGGTGTATTGGAAGGTGTCCCTGCCCATGGCAGGGTGGGTGGAACTGCATGATTTAAGGTCCCTTCCAAGCCCAACCATTCTATGATTCTACGAAATGAAAAGATTTATGGATATTATAATATACAGAAAGATGCAAAAATCAGCATTATAAAATTATAATCAGATTATTTGCTAAAATGCAACAATGGTGGCAAAAACTTTGTGAAGGAGTCACAGATAAAATCAGTTAAGTTGGAAAAAAGCAAATAAATATAATGGAAGAAGAGAACAATCTATACTTTTTTCATTGTTGGTAAATATATTACTAATAGTAAATCTAATCAGTAAATACAGGCTGAAAAATCCTAGTTTTACTATGATTTCTAGCCAGCAGAAGAATTCTTGATGCAAAAATATTACTATGAACTTGTTAGCTGAGTAAAGAAAAGTAAAGAAAAAATGTAAAGATGACATACTGTGAAAATATTATTCCTACCAGACTGATAGTGCTCTTCTGAAGTCTTCCACAGGAAAGCCCAAAGGAATGGAACTTCATAGTGTGGAAGCAGCAGTGTGTCTTATTAGCCTTTTCATTCTGAATTCATAGGTTGATGCTCACACCTGGTTTTCCAAAACAAAATAGTCTTCATAGTCTTTGACAATTACAATTCCAGCACACACCTTCAGTCTCCTTTGAAAGAAAGGAGAGAGCTCCTTTGTATAGATAGTTATGTGAGGCTACCAAACCAGGATGACTGAGATACCAAGAGGCTGAGGTACTTGTTTTCTTATCCTTTGTGTACAAAAAAGTCTCTGGTTATTTTGTGCTAGATTGAGCATAGAACAGACAAACACAGTCCTGCCTAATGGAATGATTAAGTGTTTAAAATGATGTTTTAATTCAATCAATTAAAAGCATAAACAGCATGAGTTTGATTGAATCAGTTCAAAGAATTACACGGAAGTCAATGTGGTTGTCAGCAGGGGTGAAAAATTCATGTATCACCTACACACAGCTTGAATTCTGTACTTCTCAAATAGATATTACAAACAACCTACTCTATCACAGAAGAATAGCTCCCGAGTAAGAAAAAAACATAGCAAAGCTTTCAAAACATGTGCAGTTAATTAAAATCTAGGCACTCAGCAACCACTGTCAAACATTTAATAAATATGACAGCTTGATTAGTCTTTATTTTTTCTTTGTCATTCATAGACAAATTCAAGAAAATGTGTAATGGATTTAAGATTAAAATATGCTTTTTAAGAATAAAAAGTTTTAGCATTTAATGAAACATCTGCTTTTTAAGAAAATGTCATTTTTATATTCAGTAGATAATTCCTAACACACAATAGAACCATAAATATTTAACTACTGTTAATTGTGTATTGAGTGTATTAAGAGATAGAAACATGAGAGCAAACAAAAACATCCAACTGCTTTTGTAATATGAAATTGCTTTTATCCGACAATACACACATTTATGTGGTAATTTAATATGTCAGTGTTAGGGCGAGACTTGTTGAAAGTGCTCAGTTTTGGCCTAACCACGTGTTTATACTAATGATAGAAATCAATGCCTTTAAGATGACACTGATGTCCTAGGTTTGGTTAGGTTAGGGTTAATTTTCACAAGAAGCTGGGAGTTGCCACTGCCAGGGTTGGCAACCAGATCAGCCAATGGGATATTCAATACCATAATGATGACATGACCACTATATATATAAATAGATGCTGGCCTGGGAAATGGGTGGCTAATTTGAGCAATCAGTGGTAGCCCAGAACAGGGAGAGGCTCCAGGGTCAGTGAGCACTGCAATGTATATCACTTGTTATAGGTAACATTATTGTAATTAATGTTCTTTCTTCTCTCTTTGCGTTGTTCTACTAAACTGTCTTTTTCTCAACCCACAGATTTTTACTTTTTTCTCTTGATTCTCCTTCCAATTCCACCAGGGGGTTATGAAGGAGAGAGGAATGAGCAGCAAAGTCTAAGTATACTGGTTCTGTATGAATCTCCAAACTTTACAGGGAGAAAAGGCCTGGCTTGCTATAAATCACCTAGTAATACCTCATACAACTAAAAAGTTTCTCAGCTTCTCAGACCTTCACAGGTTCACAGAATCACAGAA
>VWZY01013411.1:40609-57835 GCA_013399075.1 Chloroceryle aenea | reverse complement strand
CGAAAAATTATGGTGGTTTTTTTTTTTTTTCTGATTTTTTTTTTTCCCCTTTCAGTTTGACCACGAGTCCCTCTGAGCAAAGCAGAATCTTTGCAACCTGGGAGCTTGGTTTATGGGGTAAAAAAGAGCATGAAATGTGTGGTGCTCGTACTTGAAAAGAAATCTTGATTCCCTCCCACACACGTATAAAATATCTGTGCTACACAGTAGTGCATAATGGGGTCGCAGCATTTCATCTGCAGGTAAATACAGATCTGTAAGGTAAACGTGGTGATTCTTCTGCTTTATGAAGNGTGGACTGCTTGGTGCCGAGCTTGTAAGGCTGCTAAGCAGGCAGGTTTCTGAGCCTTCACACAGCACATGGGAACCATGCGAGGGAGTGATTGTGAAGGGGGAAGGACAAGACCCCAGGGACAGCCCTTGAATCATTAGAGCTGTTGATCCAGCATACCATTCACAGGGTAATGTCAGCGCTGTGGGACCAGGAGAAGGAAAGGGATGCTGCTGGTGCCACTCTTCACTGCAGCTATTGAGCTCTGCTGGGAAGTGAGTCTGGAGAACTCACCAAAAAAGTGTGCGTCAAACAACTGCCTCTTGAAAACCTTATTTTTCCCTATGAGTTAAAATCCTATCCAATTTGATATGTTAATAAACATTCATTCTGCATATGGGATTTAAAAGCAAGAATCTGCTATCAAAAACACAGTTGGCATCTGGACATGCTGCATATAGAAAATCAAATAAATAGCTTTGGAGAAAATGTTTAATTTAGAGCAGAGATGTGTGTAGAGCTTAGAGTACCAGGTTTCATTCAGGACCATCTCAGCTCCAGAATTTGCCATCTTGAGGATTCCTGTCATGGAACTAAGGGCCAATTTGGAGATCAATTCCCTTTGGGGATATGGGTACTTAAATGCTATTCCCCACCTATGTATTTAATTTCCTATTGGTGCACAAATGCATTGTGATGCCAAGAAGGCCAGAAGGCATTCGTCACCGTGTCTTCGTGAGGTGTCTAGCAGTCTGTGGAGAAGGTACAACACACCCCACACACCCCCAGCCAGCTCAAAATGACAACTTCCAGCATGCCTTTTTTACTAAAAGGACAAATTTACACTTTCAAAGATCTTCTGTGTGCTTGACCCAGCTCCTTAGTCTGTTCTTCAGTGGATGGTGTTTTGCTAAAAGCCGCGAGTAGCTGTCAGTGATGTGGAGAGCAAAGATTGCAGCAAAATTCACCCATCTGCATTCGCCACCCTGTATCTCCCATTCCTGGTGCTGAGTGTTGTTCCCAGCTTGGCCCTGAATGCTACTTGCCTCTGGCTTGCCAGCTAGATATCAGATATTCCCCGTGTCCAGGCAGCTGGGAACAACTGAAATCTCTTAACTGTGCCCCTGAACAAGGCTTTGAAAGTGGCTATCCTGCTAACATGGATGAGAAGCAATATAATTAATACCCATGTTTTTCATGATATTTAGATTCCTTCATTTCAAGATACTTTTGAGCCTTCTGTGGTACATGCTGAGGTGTGAGACCAAATGTGAGCTGGGCAACTGGGGATTCTAATCACCTGCAGGCAGCGTCTCCATCTGGAACCCTAAGGAAATTGCACAAAGAGCCAGATCACCCATCCCTATAAATCATCCCCTTGGTATCAACAGGGCAAAGCTGACCCACATTATCAAAGAGTTCTACTCCGAATTCCCCAGATGCCCAATGACACGGACAATCTGAGGTCTGGGATGCTCAGGTTTTGACTCAAATTAACCTTTCCCCATGTAGCTTTCTAACTTTGAGATGTGAATTTCACCCGCACTAGCACCTCCATCCCTCACACTCTTATTAAGACAATCATTTGAAAAAGAGTAATCTATCTTTATAGAAATCTGAAGTGTTAGAAAGATGCTCAGAGAACTCATTGTTGCAGTTAAAATAGAACCAAAGTAAAACCAAGTATTATCTCACTTGAAGAAAAACATCAACAAGCACACTGATATAAAATTGCTGCAGGACTTTTTAACGTAAAAGGCTACGAGAGCCTAAAAAAGTTTTTATCACTTTGGAGAAACACAGTCTCCTCTGAGCCTCGAGAGACGACTGAGTGCTGTATAATTTACCAACAGCCATGGCTAGCACAGCATATTATCAGCATTAGCTGCCTTTCTTTATAAGCACATTGTGGCCCGTGTGGATCACACCAGTGACTTGCTCTGCCGTGACTTCATATGCCAGTGTGCTGAATTATTCACTGTCTGCTATCCGAGTGGTGGAGTTTGCACAAGTCCTTTAGATGAAATACGAAAGGGGAGCTGGTGAGGCTGGAGCAGGGGGAGTGAGGGACAAGATCTGGTCCATGAGATGTGCCAGGAGGCACTTGCAGATTCTTGTGTTTTGATGTGGTAAACAACCCCGGCTATTACACAGAAGAATAATCTTTAATAAAGATGATAGTTAGTTAATAGCTACACTGAGCGCAGTGAAAGGAAAAGTGGAGTGGAAAAAGCTGACTGTCTGCCTCAGATTATTTATTTCTGGAAGCTACATTAATTTTTATTACATCTAGGTATAAAATTCCTCACACGGAGCAAGTTTAATCCTCCCCAGATCTGTGAATAGTGGTTAGCATCAAGATATTACTCCAGAAAACTCCCGTGACACCGCTTGTTATTTCAACCGGGAAGATTTCTTTTACAATTACACTGCAATGATGGAATTAGCAGGGTCAGAGGAGGTAGCATGAGAGATGAGAAACAAGCATATGTGACAACCTCCGGGAGACGATTTACATGCGCGAAGNTGCGAGCTTGACAAGCCAGTATGCGAGCGCAGTTGTCTCAAAAGCTGGGCTGCCTTCAGCAGACAGGCAGCCACCGAAACAGAATAGGGGTTTATTTGCTGGTAAAGGTCAGAAGTTAGACTCCTATAGGCACTGGAGGAGGGGAGAGCCTGAGACAGGTTGGGGGTCACTCCCAGTCCCAAATTTTGGTCAGGCTTTGTGCAGAGAGGAGTTATTAGCTGTAGATGGCACTGGCATTAAATGATGCTGGTGCATGTAGCTGCCTCTGACCTTGACACGCTTGCAGACTCCAGCTGCCATGGCCAGTTTTCCCAAGCAGAAGTCACTGCGAAGGGGTTGTGTACAAAGAGGGTTGAAGGTTTAGACTGAAAAAGAAACAGCATTCAGGCAGTTTAATCTCATAAAGTATTACAGCGTGCAAGGGCAGCGAGAGTAGGTGTTCACCTGTCAGTCTGCTGCATCGAAGACAAGAGCCTCTCTCCTCTCTCCCATGCACTGACTTTAAAAAAAAAAAAAAAGGGGAAAAAAAATCACATGGGAGAAAAGAAAAAAAAAAAAACAACATCTTTGCTACAGAGACATATTTAACAAGTATTCCAGAAAGAGCACCAGCTATCAAAAAGGCTGCCAGGACCAGAAGGAGCCATCAATCGAACAAGTTTACATTTCAAAGTTTTTTGAGAACAGTGAAAATGTCTTTACCCTCCTTGATGGGAAAACTGCAGTGCTATAGGAAAGTAGCTATTTGCTGCTCCTTACTGAAACGCTTTTCTCTGAAGTGGCCCTTTAACCCTGGGAAGGGTGCTAGAATGTATAGACATATATATATATATTTTAAGTAGCTCTCCTGAGAGTTCTTCTCAGAGCTGCTTTAAGACTGTGGAGAGAGTCTGCTCTCTTTTCCCTTTGTGTATGCCATTGTTCAGCTCCAGAGCATCTCTCTGATATTAGAAATGAACTGGTTAATTTTTTAAAACCCTTTCCTGATAGTATTTAAGAGGCGGCAGAATGCATCTGTCTAATTTTGACATTTATCAGATAATTCAGTCAAGTTCCCTCATGTGACACAGCTTTGTTCCCTCGAAAAGAACCTGCTGCAAACAAAAGGCCATAGTATATTGTACAGCATCACTGCTCCCAGATGTTTCAAAATTAAACTACTAAGCCTCCCTGCCCCTGTGAAACCTGGAAGAGCACAAAAAAATGGAGTGACTCTTAACAAGCTGCATTTTCTGTATGTGTGCTACTTATTTCATCTCAGTGCTTGATTTTTCTGAGTCATTTGAAAATGATTAGGCAGCTCGAATAATTGTTTCCTGGGTATATTAGCGGCACTATAATTGTCATGTTTAGAGCTAAAGTTGGTAAAGACTGTAGTCTGCTCTGGAATATTCTGACTTCCAATATACAACAGCTCACGGATAAATATTTTGTAACTTTTATTACTAGTTTCCCTAGTAGTTCTTCTCTTTGTTCCTTTGACAGGACCCCATGTGGATTCGGTCTGACACTGATCTTCATTACCCAACGGCGCTGCCTGAACTCTGGATGGAGAGGTTGTCATCTAGCCTTTGGCCAGCATCTTGCAGTCACTACCATAAGCTAGCTGTTGCATACTCTTCTGGGTGGGAAGGGTAAATGACAGGCCTTTACTTCTTTGTACCATGGAGAAAAAAAAAATCAAATGCCATCTACCCCAATGTATAATTTATGTGAGCGTCGTCACAGCCTCAGACTGACTTATTGAAATAAATTATACTTGGTATAATTCATTGGGGGGAGGGGGGGAAGGTTATCAGTTACCATGCCAACACTCTTTGTAAATACCATTGGATCTCAATGAACTCCTTTTGACCTGCTGGTCTGAGGTTGTTGCTGTGTGATGTACATAATTCTCTCAACACTGGTCCATTACTTCTGCTCAGGGTTGGGGGTCAAGCCTGTAGTGTAAAGTCAAAGAGAATTAGCAGTCCTATCAATAACCAGCTGCAGGACTGCAGCCCAAATGATAGACCAGAAAAATCCAGGGAAAGATGAATAAAAAGTGCAGTAACATGCGTGTATATTCTATAGTTTGAGCAGCTGCTGTGGACTATCAACATCATCAGGAGACCTCAGTGCATTAGCATAAATTCAAATGACAAATGCACAGTGCTATTCAGAGACTCATTAATTTGCAATGGGTGCAGCGCTCATGACATATTAGTGAAAAATTCAAATGTCTTTGTAGCATCGTGAGTTTAGTTGCGGGACCCAAGTTGCTAAAATGAAAACGTGTGCAATTTTTTAGCAGTTTATTAAATTATGAAGTGTGATGACTATATCTGTGCATCTTTTTAAGCAGATGAGGTCCAGCGTGCTCCAGTATACCAAATCGCACAGTTTGTGTTATCATCTCCCTGACAGACAAATTTCGAGCAGGAGCCGGGATAGAGGCTGGGTGCCGGGTGCTGCAGCAGGCAGGCTGAGATCTCCCCCTTCTGGGGGAACTGCGTGCCCGCCGACAACGAAGGGAAATAAGACGCTTATTTCTTTTTTTTTTTCCGTGGCTTGTGCCTTGTTACGCCTCTCTTCTCTGCCACTTTAGCCATCGATGTTGTTGCGCAGCGCTGGGAGGACAGTAGGAATAAAATAAGGCGCTATGATAAGTGCGAGCACGCTGGCTTTCTCTGCCATGCCCTATGCATGCCCTATACATGTAGGATAACTTAACACGTGTAGGATATGGAGAGCCTTAATTAGCAATGGCTTTGTTTATCCGTACAAAATGGAGAGAGAAAATATATGGGGATCAACCTGGCTGTAGTACTCATAACTTTTTAGATCACCCCTGCAATTATAAGGTACGGCAGCCGAAATACACGGCGGTGGGGTTTATTCTTGGTGCCTTCACTCTGTCCTGTGTGTGCATCTCCAGCATGCTGCTAGATCTTCCCGGCCCCAATGAACACTGCAAGCTCCACCTTATACGCCTGCTTCCTCTTGGACCTCTCACTATATCATTGCCTGGCTCCCAGTTTACGTGTTTTTCTGTCCACCTGGCTGTCACATCAAGTGTGGGTTTCCTTTACCAGGAAAATATACTGTAAGATAATTGCTAGTACTTTTTTTGAGGAATAAAAACCATAGTTTTAAAGTGCAGGGGCCACAATACCTAACTGGTAAAAAATAGCTTGCATTTTCAAAGGCACTAGGAAAATTTTGGCTGCATAACCTCTGAAAAATTTTGAAGCAACCTGATTTTTAAGGACAAGGGAGTCGGCTGCCAGTTGCATGTCCAGACCCATTAACTGTTTTTGAGCACTTGAGTGTCTGTGTAGAATACAATAATGTTTTATATATGCATCAGTCATTAGGCAGCATAATAATAGGAGATTTAATAAGGTTTACAGCATCTCCCAGCATATGTCACGCCTTGGAGTGAAAGAAAAGCCATTTCTCACTCTGGCTTCTCATCTGTGTCATGCCACCTGCCAGATAGGATTTGGTATGTCACAGCTTAAAACAACAACAACAAAAAAGTCCAGGAGAGGAAAGAACGGCAGGCCTTTCTCATCCCTGTGAGGAGTGGCATGTTCCTCTGTGTCTCCTGGCATTTGGATAACAGTGATGCTCACCTGGTGACCTGGGCCGACAGAAAGTTAAGTGCTTTGCCCTCTCCACAGAGGGAAGAAAAGCAGTCAGCACATCACTGAGCCAAGACTGTAACTCACCATAAACTGGCTTAAAGGTGTAGTTCCCAAGCTACATAAATATATCAAGATGCTCATCTTCCCTCAGCTTCTGCCCCTCCAAAGGCTTTCCAGGTAAACCTGAAAAACTCTGTGTGAGCCTCCCATGGAAATCAGTTGAAGTTTCATCACAGATTAACATAATTTATTTTTGTTAACCTTGCCCAAGCCTGACATGAACCTCCACATCACTTTGGACCTGAGTTATTGCAGAAGGCAGAAGGAAGAAGTTTGAGAAGGTAAAGACAGCAATGAGGCGTGATGCAGCCAAGGGTGCACCTAGGTGTGCAGAGGTCAGATTGGCTTGGGGAGACACCATTCCTTCCCTCTCCAGGTTTCAGTCATGGGAAACACTAAAAAATCTGGAGCAATGGTCAAGACTGGACCTATTGTTATTTTAGACAGAGAAGGGCAAGCATTCAGCCACAGAGGCAGCTCCAGGGGATTGCAGGGAAGGAAGAGCCAAGAGCAAGCAGGGCTGTGTCTCTGTGGCCCTGACTGCTGGAGGAACACAGCACCCACCCCCAACTCTCATTTCCCTTTTTGCCATTGAAATCCTGGTGTTAAGCAAAAGAGCAGAGCCTTAGCACAGGCCTGACAAATATTTCCAGTACAGGGCTCCTGTCCTGACCAGAGCTGACAGGGCAGCTGAAGGTCCCAGCAAAGAAGGCCTGTGGTGGCCTTTGGCTGTCTCTGGCTTTCTGATATTTCCTTCCCTCCACCTGGGATAAGACTGAAGTGAAGAGCATGGTGCTGTGGATGATTGCCAAACAGTGATTGTTGATGCCAGCAGGACCCTGAAGCTTTAATGACAGCCATGGGATGACAGGAGAGTGGAAATAAATGAGTTGCCCTTCTCCTCCCACGGCCCACATCAAAAGTGCTGAGCAGGAGCTCCGTGCAGCTGAGGATTCAGATCAGTAGCTGAACGTCACTTACCCCAGCTTCTGTGGAGAGATGAAGTGTTATTTTGTGCCTGTGTCTCAAAGGACACAGGACACAAGCTGGGATTGTTTTAAGAAAGGGTTTTGTATTTCTTATGAGGAAGAGCTTTCCTTCATTAGCAGGCAACACTGGACAACAGGGTTTCTTTTGAAGTGCAATCACATAATCTCTGCAAACAACTGCAGAGGTTTCCTTGTATTGACAACAAATGTACTTGAGGTTTAGGCATCAGTGGAAAAATCATTTTGTACCTGGTGAAAAACACAAGAAAAAAAAAAACCCTTCACTGCAAATAAGTTGCTTCCTATTGCATTTTTTTTACATCACACCACTCAAGAGGCAAGCTGCTGTGGACACCTCATTTCCAGGGGTGACACTGATCTCAGCAAAAAGTTCCAAGCAGAGACGGCTTGTCACAGATGCCAGGTGGCTGGCTGGCTAGCAACAGGACTCAAACAGGGAAATATCCCATCTTAAAATCCTACAAAAGTATTACTATCTGCAGAAGAATCACAGCAGAGAGAGTTTGATAAGACATAAGGAAAATTAGAGTGTGTCTACAAGCTGGCAGATCCAGTGAACTCCCCCTCAGAGTGTGGTCACTGGGAAAAACTGTGTCTGAGCTACACCAGTGAAAATGCAGTTATTCTAACAACTTCAAAAGTAAAACTTGGTCCGAAGTGGTTAGGAAGAAGGAGGTGACAATATTATTAAACTTATGACACTGTTTGTGTTAACATCTTTTTTTTGGTGCAGAACATGTTTGTATTTCAATTGGCAAAGTATTTACAATGAGACTAGATATACTCACCACCAAGGGCAATTAATTCAGGGTTATAAAGCTTGTGTTTCAGAACAGGCATGAATAATTCAGTGTTAGGTTGTTTAAGTGTGTTTTGTAAAATAGAGCTGCAGCTTTTGTTTTTCTTGAAAGCTTCTGGAAAAAAAACAAATGTAATTTTTGGTTTTTTCCTTTTCTCTTCACCCCTGGGGAGAGCAGTGGCCTTTTGATGTTCCACACGGACCTGCATTCCTTGCTTGTTTCCCACTAACTGGGGGAAAATACAACTTAAAATGGGTGGTTTGCACATAAGGAATAAGGAATACAGCACTAGCCCTCGGTATCAGAGCCTATCAAACAGGCTGCAGTGCTTCAGACTGCTTTAATCACGACCAGCCTTGCTGGGTTGTGAGCTTTTACGAGGCTGATAAGCAAAAGTGCACACACATATAAATGCAGTACTTGCTTTTGAGTGCAAGTCTGACCTGATAGATGAATTTACAGAGCCAAGGGGAAGGTATCTATGCAGTATCTCTCCATCTGTGCTTCAGGCACGTCACATTGCCTTCACACTACTACAGGGGCTACACATGTAAACCTAAAAACCAAGCCTGGGTAATCACTGGCTGATGGGTAAATATTGCCCCAAACTGTTTTCACCAGTCAGAATCAAGCGACAGGAGAAAGGAGGAATTTTTGTACAGCTTTTGCAAATTGTTGCCATAGCTGAACACGTGTACAAATCTTGTACAGTCCCCGTAAGCAGCTGGATGGGCGGGGGGTGTCAGGAGAGAAGTTGTGACCATCATTATAATCACATCATGTTCTTCAGAACTTGCATGTTTGAAGGAAACCCTTGCTGAGGAATATTGTACATCAAGAAGCAGAAAGCCAGAAACATTATACCTGATAGGTGTAAACTGCCTCAGATAATTGATGTTCGTGCTGTAAACCTTAGCACTTGGACCTGGACCTGGACTTGGTACCTTGGCAAACATTAGGAAACTTGAGGATCCCACCAAAAGTCTTCTTACACAATATGGCGGGCATGGCAAATCATCCCGGTCTTGTTAAGTATCATATGTTAAAAACAAAAACACCTTAAATGGTAATATGGGAGACAGACTTGGTTTTTTACTATCTACATAAAATGTCTTCAGATGATGAAAACTACGGTATTTATGTGGTAGCTGAGTTGAGCCTTTTCAGGCTAGGCCAGTAACCACTAGACAGCTAGCTCATGATAATCTCTCTATCTTTCCAACCTCCACAGACAGAGAGAGAATGATGCATGGTGCAGCTGAAATGATGGATTTCCACACTTTTCTACCCAAATACTTTTGTGGAAGTAAGCCATGAGACTTCTGAGAAGGAAGGAAAGTATGTGCACATCTCCTTTACCTTCACTCAGACTGTGCTATGCTCACCTACACCCTTCCCTTGGGAACCTCCACATGAGGGATAATATTTGTTCCCACAAAAGCACAGCCCAGGAAGACTATAGAGGAATACTGAGTCTAGTAACAGTATTTTCAAGATAGTCTTTCATGCTTCTATAACATATGAGATAACATAGCAGTAGGCAAGACAAACTCCATATCAGCTTTTTCCCATGGGAAAAGGACAAATGGGAAAGTCTATATTGAATATTTGCAGTAAGTTGTGTAGCTTATATAGGCTGCCTGCAAGGTTAGTGTGATTAAAGATCATGATTTAAAAGGAAACAAATGTGTGCCCCAAACCAGCATTTCTCTTCAGGGAAAAAAAATAAAAGCAAAACAAAAGAAAACACAATGATCTTTAATTGTTACCTCTATAGTACTTGTAAGGTTGGTTTATTGTTTCTCCTGGAGTGATAAATCTCAAACAAATGCTTGGATGCTGTAGCATATGGCAGTGTATAGCAGATTTGTTTTCTAGTCAGCATTCCATATTTCTCCTCGTTTGTGCTGCAGCACGAGAGCGGGTGAGTGAAATGTCCAGACCTTGTGCATCTTTGGATCGCTGGCTTAAGGAGGGATACACCAAGTGCTGGAAGAGTGTGGGAAGGGAACAAATTGACAAACAGCCAATGGGAAACAGAGAAGAAGGCATTTTTACTGCACTATGTTTACAACTTGTACTTTCTCAGATCCTAAAAAATCCACTGTTTTGCCTACATGTCTGCAAGATATTATAGTTTGACTTGGTAAAAACCCATGCATGTTGGTGCACAGTTATTAATGCAATAGCTTGCCCAAGCTAACATGTCCTGAAACTCAGGTTTCCAACTGCGTGTAAATTCTGGCAAAATTGAAGATTTAATGAAAGCATCTTCAAATTAATAACGCTGAATGGTGAATTTGTAGCCTGCTGCTTCTTACCACTTTTATTTGTGTATGACAGTGTTTTGTCTTCTAATGTCACATTAAAGATCTCTAATCTGAGAGCAAGTGAACATGTGTGTGTATGTGTATGTGCATGTGTTTGTCCTGTGCCCACTTCTCAACATCGGAAAGGAGCTGATGTACAGAGCAGCAGAAAATTGCAGCAGAGGCATTTCAGGATATTCCTGGTTACACGTCTTGGGCAGGGAAATAACATTTACAGGATTTCTTCCTTTTTTTTTCTTATTTTTTTCCCACTGAGGAGTGGTGCTGGTTTGTGTTCCAGATGAGGTGTGGCTGTGGAGGGGTTGCATGACCCTAACCCGTACCCTATCAGCTTTAAGGCAGGTCACAGACCATCCATCACATGCAAGCAGTCTCAGACAGCAACATCCCACATTTTTAATGAATATGACTCCTAGACAGTTTGCAATACTGCATTTCCCAGTCTATAAAGCAAATACAGTGAGAAAAAAAAAGATTGTATTTGCAATACCTCCAATAACAAACCTGGTACAAAGCTCACACCAGAGCCGGTCTAAACATTACAACACTTAATAACCAACCCACAGATCATAACCAGCCCAAAGTACATTGCATTGTGAAATGCTTGGAATATTTACCTTTTTTTTTTTTTAGAAATACTGGTGAAAATATTGAAATTTGCTACTGATTTCATTAAATAAAAAAAAGAAAAAGGAAGTAATTGTATTTTCNCTCCACATGAGGGATAATATTTGTTCCCACAAAAGCACAGCCCAGGAAGACTATAGAGGAATACTGAGTCTAGTAACAGTATTTTCAAGATAGTCTTTCATGCTTCTATAACATATGAGATAACATAGCAGTAGGCAAGACAAACTCCATATCAGCTTTTTCCCATGGGAAAAGGACAAATGGGAAAGTCTATATTGAATATTTGCAGTAAGTTGTGTAGCTTATATAGGCTGCCTGCAAGGTTAGTGTGATTAAAGATCATGATTTAAAAGGAAACAAATGTGTGCCCCAAACCAGCATTTCTCTTCAGGGAAAAAAAATAAAAGCAAAACAAAAGAAAACACAATGATCTTTAATTGTTACCTCTATAGTACTTGTAAGGTTGGTTTATTGTTTCTCCTGGAGTGATAAATCTCAAACAAATGCTTGGATGCTGTAGCATATGGCAGTGTATAGCAGATTTGTTTTCTAGTCAGCATTCCATATTTCTCCTCGTTTGTGCTGCAGCACGAGAGCGGGTGAGTGAAATGTCCAGACCTTGTGCATCTTTGGATCGCTGGCTTAAGGAGGGATACACCAAGTGCTGGAAGAGTGTGGGAAGGGAACAAATTGACAAACAGCCAATGGGAAACAGAGAAGAAGGCATTTTTACTGCACTATGTTTACAACTTGTACTTTCTCAGATCCTAAAAAATCCACTGTTTTGCCTACATGTCTGCAAGATATTATAGTTTGACTTGGTAAAAACCCATGCATGTTGGTGCACAGTTATTAATGCAATAGCTTGCCCAAGCTAACATGTCCTGAAACTCAGGTTTCCAACTGCGTGTAAATTCTGGCAAAATTGAAGATTTAATGAAAGCATCTTCAAATTAATAACGCTGAATGGTGAATTTGTAGCCTGCTGCTTCTTACCACTTTTATTTGTGTATGACAGTGTTTTGTCTTCTAATGTCACATTAAAGATCTCTAATCTGAGAGCAAGTGAACATGTGTGTGTATGTGTATGTGCATGTGTTTGTCCTGTGCCCACTTCTCAACATCGGAAAGGAGCTGATGTACAGAGCAGCAGAAAATTGCAGCAGAGGCATTTCAGGATATTCCTGGTTACACGTCTTGGGCAGGGAAATAACATTTACAGGATTTCTTCCTTTTTTTTTCTTATTTTTTTCCCACTGAGGAGTGGTGCTGGTTTGTGTTCCAGATGAGGTGTGGCTGTGGAGGGGTTGCATGACCCTAACCCGTACCCTATCAGCTTTAAGGCAGGTCACAGACCATCCATCACATGCAAGCAGTCTCAGACAGCAACATCCCACATTTTTAATGAATATGACTCCTAGACAGTTTGCAATACTGCATTTCCCAGTCTATAAAGCAAATACAGTGAGAAAAAAAAAGATTGTATTTGCAATACCTCCAATAACAAACCTGGTACAAAGCTCACACCAGAGCCGGTCTAAACATTACAACACTTAATAACCAACCCACAGATCATAACCAGCCCAAAGTACATTGCATTGTGAAATGCTTGGAATATTTACCTTTTTTTTTTTTTAGAAATACTGGTGAAAATATTGAAATTTGCTACTGATTTCATTAAATAAAAAAAAGAAAAAGGAAGTAATTGTATTTTCTTATTAATACGTTTAGTCATGACTGGGTTTTTTTTTCATTTTTTTTCAGTTAATAACTAATAATAACAACAGTTAAAGATAGAAAAAGAGACTACATTAGAAGTTTACAGTGTTCTTAGGCTTGGTCTAGGTACCATTTCTGTAAAGACCCAGAGGTGTGACCCACAGGTGATTACTGAGAGGGGGAGTTTGAACTGCAAACTGTATCAGAGATCCATGCCCACATACATATCTTATTGTCCCCATGAGGAAAGGCATTAGTGCTTTCATGGGGGGTTTCATCATCACAAACCATCTCCACTTTTGGGCCTGAGACAAGAGGATCACACTGGTTCCAGTGGGATTTTGGTGGCCAAGTTTCCAGCAGGTGAGTTTTCAGAGCTGCATTCAGTTGCACTATCCCAGCAGTCTCCGTTCTTTCTGACCAAACAGATGATTCTCCTTCTTCCACTAGACAAAGAATGGTGAATGTTGCATTTGCTCATCCACTGTGGATGAACAGGTAGCCTAAATATCCTAGAGATCCTTCCCAGGCATTTGCATGGCCTCAGGAGGTAGCCGAGATGGGATAACATAGAGACATTGCTTGAGCTTAAAGTCTGAGATTCTCTCCTCTTTCCCATATGAGGCTATGTGAGCTCATGGTCCTGGGAGAGCAGGAGTGGACTGGGTCACCTGCAGTCACAGGTCAAAAAGACAAAGACTGAGTGAGGCCAGGAAGGGCAGCTTTTAGGGTATTTTTAAAAAGTTCTAGTGCCACAGGTATTTTTTGTCTGCCTTCTCATCCAATTCTGTAATCTTCAAGACTGCACAAAGACTGTAAGAAGACTACTTTATGCTCTACTCCCTTAAGACAGTCCTTGATAAACAAATGTGGAAGCTGATGAAGATAAAAGTTATACAAAGTTTATCTTTTACCTTTATATGGAGGCTTTGCCTAAAATGGTCAAATTTCTCAAAAATAAAAAAAAAAGTCTACTCAGTAGTTCGCCAAGTCTAGTTAAGGCATTTTAAATTGTGTGTAAACAGTTCATTAGTCTTGTGGTTTTCTTCTTCCTCCTTAGTTTTTGGGGCTTTTTTTCCATGCATTGTACATTGCTTTGTTTCAGGCAGCAGAGATACAAAGCTTCCCGAGACTCTTCTCTATTCAGAAGTGCATCACGTAATTGTTCAGAGCTGCAAAATAGTCTAAAGAGACTTGATTATGCAAATACATTAAGCATCACTTAAAATCTTCTGAAATTATACCATATTAGCCACACAATTAAAGAAAAAAAAATAAATAAGAAATTAAGATCATCTTGTTTGAGCATGCACGGTCCTTCCTGTTTGCAAAAATATACGGTTTTGAAATGGAGAGAATGGAAAAGAATCACGAAATAAGACTAAATCCAGGTTACAAAGCTGGACTGCTGGTTGTCTCATGAGATATAACCCAGTGACAACTGACATTTTGTCCTCTAACCTTACCTCAGCCTTCACACAGTTGTCTGTTCCCCTTGAGCCAGGCAGATCTAAGCTGTCAATTAATAGATAATGTAAGTTTACTTAGATGTCATGTAATGCTGTTATCCATGTGGAAATACATCAAATGTCCTAGTTTGCTCTAAAGGCTATGGCGCTTAGTAAAAATCTTCTCCCATGGGAAGCCTAGGCTTGACAAATGCCTGAGGATTAGTCATAGTCAGCCATCTCTTTGTGATGCAAAATGACATAATCATTGACTTTTTCAAATAGTATTACACTTCTACTTTCTCCAAATAAAGAACCCAATCCCAGGTTTGCAAATAGTTTAAAAGATTTATACGAAAGACTGTATGAAATTGTTACCGTATAAAGTTGTCTTCCTAAATCTCAGGAAGAGAAGAACACAATAGCTCAGACTTGCTTCAATTTTCAATAAACTTAAGGATGTCTAAAAATGAACCTTTTCTCTCGATATTTGGTTTGTATCATACTGCTGCAGCACTAGATAACCAGTAACTCGTGTCGTTCTCTCCAAAACCGTTCTAACTGTGCACTGAAAGTACCAAATAGTTTGCACAATGCAGGTTGAGATTCCATTGTAGTAATTGTCAACATTATTTGTATTACTTATCTTGAAGTAGGACATCTTTAAATTAAAATGTTTTTTTTTAAATAGGACCAAAAATCCATTAAAATTCTTATTTTTCCTAAACCCCAACATCCAAAACATATGGAAAAAATCGCCTCTAGGTATTGAAAGTTGTTGCCTTTATCACACTGTGCATCTAAATTCCCAAGGATGATTGATTTAACGAGGTTTGCACATTAAAAATCTTTTTCTTTGTTACAATAGAGGAAATCACAAGAAAGATTAATGCCCTCTGCATGGTGCCAGCGAATTAAAATGTCTTTCAAATGTCTTCACTCCAGGAACACTTTGCTATCCAGGCCTGTGCTTAGTAAAGCTTTTCTCAGTGTAAAGAATGTATTAGTCATGGCTGATGATGCTGGTGTGCAATAACCTAAATACCTGGAATATGCATAGATCAGGACAAACTGGGCACTTCAGAAGGCTTTAAAGAAGTGTTCTTTTTTTCAGGTATCCATGGCAGAAAGACACGATGCTATCCAAGGGTATGACATTCAGCCTTGACATATTTTCCCATTGCAGCGGCGTTATCTGACATGAAACAGGGTAATACTCTCCACCATTGCTTCAAAACTTCCTTATGCATAAACCCTCAGCAGCACTTTCTTTGCTTGACATGACAATGTGCTGCCCTAGCACCTCCTGCATTAATGTTGTACAAAAAACTATTTTTTTAATTTTTATTTTAATTCCATCTGCTGCTGCAACCATGAAGAGTGTGCTGGTGATCCAAATATTTTCTCCATATTCATATGCAGATTCAGGCTACACTTAGAGAGCACCTCCAAGGTAAAGGGACACAGACCAGCTTGAACACACACTTATTTCTTTAGGTAAAGAGCTTGCATCCATACTCCATATTGACATCTCATGGAGCCAAAGCCTTCCTACCATACCCCACTTTCCAACACACACCTTCTTCTGACTTGAGGAGAGGGATGAGGAGAAAGGTTGGAGGGAAGGAACAAGGCTGCTGAGGTGGCTTTTGAGTGTTGGACTGTGTCTGCTGGAGATGATATCCATGGTGGATGTAGGGAACGTCATTCTGTGTGTCCCAACAGAAAGCCACATCATTCACCCCAAGGCAGACATTGAGACATGGATGACATAGGTGCAACATGGATGACTGGAGAGCATATCTTCTGGAGATAACCAGACTGGTAATACAAAAGAACCAGAACAGCATGCTGGCTGTTCAGCTTTACACCTTCCTCAAGAAATATATAGGTGCTATCATATTAATTCATTCCAGAACAACAAATGATCAATTTGATAGTTCATTCAAGAAAAGTCCAACAGGATATGGATGTATTTACAGTGGGGAGAATAAAAGAAATATAGAATAAAGGAATCATAGAACACTGCAGGTCAGAGAAATTCCTGTAGTTCGTCAGATCCAACCTTCCCCTGAAAGCAGGGCCTTGGATTAAGTTGTCCAGGGCTACGTCAAGTTAAGTTTTCAATCGACCTGTCAGCAGAGATTCCAGCACTTCACTGGGTATAATATCCAGTGTTCAAGTAGTCTCACCATTAATAATATTTTTAATTTCCAGAGAGAATTTTACCTCAGCTTGTACTTGTTGCCTCATGTCTCAGCACCATGCATCCTTGTGCAGTGAGGGTAACTTATTCTCCATAATCACCTTTAAGCTATTAGAAGACTCTGATGAGAACCTCCTGAGCTGTAATCTCTTCAGGCTGGGCAAACCTAGCTCCTCCAGCCTGTCTCCATTTATTGAGTTCTCCAACATGTTCATCATCATGATGGTCTGCCTCTGGATCTGGTGGCCTCTCTCTCTTGAACCAAAGGGACAAAGACAGTTTTCCAAGGTATAGCCTGAGAAATGCCTCTAATCTGGTTATACTCCTGCTGATGGAACCCAGGACACTGTTGGCCTTCACTGCAGCAAAGCTGTGCCTGTGTCCAGCTTGCCATCCACCTGCACTTCTGACAGGAACAAGTGAAAAAGGCATTATTGAAACACATGACATGACCATAGTCTTGGTGCTGCACAATCTTCTGAGGTGTATTACGAAGGTTGTGTTGGGTCCAGGAGATCTAACCAACAGGTCAGCAGGAATCAGCCTGGCACCATGAATTCAGTCCATGTTTCCTACACAAAAAAAAAAAAAAACAA
>VWZY01013411.1:2359-29887 GCA_013399075.1 Chloroceryle aenea | reverse complement strand
CCCCCCTGGACCCTCCGCTGCTGGGCCCCCTGCTCTGGGTGACCCTGCTGGGTGGAGCAGGGGGGTGGCACCAGAGCATCTCCAGAGGTTTCTTTCCACCCCCACCCTGCTGGGATTCTGTGGTTTGGTGAAAGCAGCAATGGCTAGGCAGCAAATGCAGTGCTGTAGGAAGCATTTCACCCTTGTATGGCCACCATGAGCAGAGCTCTAGGTGCATCAACCCTGCAGTAAATTGCAGGACAGAGTTTTCACCTCCTTCTTGATCAGGTCCTATCTATGTGATGGGGATTTAATTTCATTTTTCTTTTCTCCCCAGTAGGCCAATGTTCCTCTCTGCCGGTAGGGCTCTCAAAATCCCATTTTGCAAGCCAGTGCCACGCTGCCCATGATGGATGGAGCCCAGCCTGGCCCAGTAAGTGAAAATCACAAGTCCACTTACGTTTTCAGTCCCAGCCAAGTGATGGAGCTCCACCAAACCACTCACAGAAAGAGCATGGCCAGCAAACAACACAGCTTTCTGTGTTCACCCCTCCCAAACCACTGATGAGTGGGAGGAGGCTTATGGCTGCATGTACCAGCCTTTTTTCCCTGGAAAAGAAAATACCTCTTTTCATCTTTGGGAGAAAAAAGAAAATAAGCAAACAAAAAAGACAACAATTCCAGACTTTTTCCTTCAAGTGAGAGTTTTCTGAATCTTTGTGTGCATATCATGGAGGTTAACAGAAAAATGTAGCTGATCTCTTCATGGAGGGGCTTAAGGCTTCTCTGTCCCAGAAACCCACTGTTTGAGGGGTTGTACCCAGGAGTGATACCCAGATGAGCTGGCAGGAAGCTGGTGGTGTAATTTAGCACACTGGCATTATCTAGCTGTTGGAGGTGACCAATGTGTCTTAAATAAAGTGGGGAAACACTCTGTGTTCGACATTCAGCTTTTTGCTTACCTGAAAAATAAATTAAAATAATAATAAAAAAAACCCCAGAAACCTACAAAAATTACAGCTGCTGTGCAATAGAGACTGAAAACTAAAAATGAATAGGAAGGGAAAAAAAAACTTGCTGACTTTAAGTGGATAGAGTCCTATATTTTAAGTCCTGATAAAATATTTAAGGTCATACTGAATGGAAGACAAAGAACATCTCAGGACAAGATGTTGTAAAACCATTGTGTAAATGGACAGGCACAACCACTTGTCCAGAGAGGCTTTGATAGATATTACTCTGAGAAAACTATTTTGCAGGCCATTTCAGATGATGACATGTGTTTTGCTTAGAAGTCTGAGGTTAAGAGAAGGCTGCTTAAATAATCTCTCTTGGAATCTACTGTCTACCAAACTGGCAGGGGGATGCAGAAAGACTTCACCAGGAGGTACTGAATGCACAACTACTGACCAAGGGAAGGTAATTAATAAACAGATAATATCAGGGAAGAGGATGGAATAAACAAACTCAGTAGATCATCTCATCACAAGACCCCTTATCTTGTTCCTCTTTCCCATGGAAGCCCTGCAGATGAGTTAGCACCCAAGTAAATATGGTTTTCCCTAAGACTTTGTATTTCTGACACAACTGGAAGCATGGAAGAGCTCTGTCTCCTTCCCTTTCTTCTTATAACTTCCCCATTTTGTGTCCAGATGACTCCTTGGGTGACTTCTCCAACTGCTGACACACCTCCTGACCTCCAGGTGAGCTAGATTTCCCATGAAGGCACTTACAGAGGCAAAGGACCTCAGGAACACAGGGGGTGGTCTTGAAAAGGCAGTTGCCATTAGCTGATGGTTCCGACAGCTGCCCTGACTTTTTCACTGCAAGCAGCTGTTTAATCTGATCCTACTGAAACCACACAGCAGATTGTTTGGGGTATTTTTTTGCAAGAAGCATGCAGAGCAGCGTATCTGAGCTGTTTGAAATGAACAATATTCCTGCAGCATCTCTTGGAGGACCCATATCGCTCTATGACCTGTCCATCAGGATAAGTGTAACCTTGGCATTGCTGCTGCTCTCCCAGAGGTGGATGTTAGCCAGGAGAGTCGCTGGAGGTAAACATATCCCTAAGGATCTGGCAGTCAAACCTGTGAAATCTCAGTGGAAACTCTGAAAGGCATGGGTAAAAGAACAAAATAAACAAAACAACAATTGAAATCTGGGAAATTTCTCCCATTCTCCCCTTTAACAACCTTTATGAAACTTCAATTTTATTATTAGCTGCTTTTAAGCTGCAGGTACCTTAAGTTACCAAAGAAGTTGTTTGGATTTCTGAATAGGGCTTTTTTTAATTTTAAAGAGTGCCAAACTGATTCAGTCTAGCAATTTCGAAGCTTCCTGTCAAAAGCATTTCTTAATTAAAATGTAACTGAAAGAAACAAACCATTTTCAGAAAATGGTTTTGTTGTAAAAGCACTGATTCAAAAAGCTTCTAAACTTGTCTTAAGGGGAAGAAAAAAAAAATAAAAATCAGAAAATCCTCCTTTAACTCTCTTCAGGACTCTGTCTACTATGGCAGGTGTATTGTATATGATATATATACCATGATCCTGACTACACAGAGCTCCTTTCCACCTTCTGTTTTGGATGCCAGCTAAAGGTCCACATAGGGATTATGTCCCTGCTATTGCCCTGGACCACTCAGGACATTAAGGGTATGTCAAAGGCTCCCATGGACTTTTTTTTTTTTTTGATTCATCCATAACTGAATATAAGAGACAACCCCACACATTCAGCAGTGAGGAAATCAAAGGGACTGACACGTTCTTCAGGCAGATGGACACAGCAAGTCCACAGTTTAAAAGTTTGGAACTTCTGTGCTTATAGACCTCCAGGTGACTTCAAATCAAAATGTTAAAACCTTTAGATAAAGAAATTTCTCTGTTTAATGCCTCCCTTCTTTCCCTCTCATTCTCTAGAGACACAAAGATGTTCGACCATCACTTAAAAACATGCAGCTGTCAAATAAGAGTAAAATATTTAGGAGTTATTTCACATGCATTTGGATAAAACTGGAAACTTTATACTGACAGTCAATTTCCCATTCATTATAGTTTAGAACACTTAGCTTTTGCAGCTTTTTCTCTTGTAACAGTTTTTCCCTTGTCCTTCCACCATTTTTATCCTTCTCTGTAATATTACACATCAGAGCCCATCTTTGTCTTCAGCATCTGTTTCTTACTAGCCTCCCCTCTTCCTTCCTGACGTCCCAGATTATCAGATCCAGACTCAGGCTTGAGTAATCCTAGGGGATTTTTTTAATTTGTAAGTGACTCTATCTACACACACATATATACAGACAATAATTACAAGGAGAAGATATATATGGATTTGTATAAATATATGTGTATATACATGTATGACACTTGTGTCCATAACAAGTATACTATATATATATATACATTCCATTCAAAAGATGCTATGAGTGATACACAGACAAGGAGGCCTATGAGAAAGCTGGGGAGGAACATTTCACAAGGGCTTCTAGTGACAGGACAAGAGGTGGTGGCTTCAGTTTGGAAGAGGGAAGGTTTAAACGAGAAGTTAGGAAGATGTTCTTCACTCTGAGGGTGGTGTTAAGCAGGTTATGGTGCACTGTTTCACAGGCATCCCAACAGTGATGGAATTCAACTGTCTAGTCTGGATGAAGAGACGTACTTCCTATGGCTGTAGGAAGTATAAATTAATATATTTATAAACACAAAGCATATAATATTGAAATTGACATGCAGTGGAGTAGGTTGACCTGGAAAGTCGTGGATTCTCCATCACTGGATGTGTTCAAGGCCATGCTGGACAGGGCTTTGAGCAACCAGTTCTAGTGGGAGGTGTCCCTGCCCATGTCAGGGGGGTTGGAATGAGATGATCTTTATGGTCATTTCCAACCCAGGCCATTCTAAGATTCTATAAATAAAAGATCCAAGACAATGGACATATATTGACATATATCAGACAATACAAGTGGTCTCCAAATACCACATATAATGAGTTTTAGAAAAGAAAATGTGGTGTGTCCCAAAGACCAGAGAAAGACTCATGCAAACTTTTTCCTTGGGTGTTAGGTTCTTCCCAACGTTTCATCAGACATTAAGGAGAGGTGGCCTAACCATAACATAGAGAGCTTTAAAGAGCAGTTAGTTTCACAGCATGAGATGCTCTGTATACAAAATTACTGAGTTTATAATACATTTCTACTCTGCAAATCTGATTGGCTTGGTAGAACTAAGTGCTTTATGGTAAGATTGCCTCAAAGTGCACATACAAATACATAGGCTAAAAATGTTCCGAGTAGACCATGACTCAATAAACTTAACTGCTGTGTTATGGGATACTGTGTCAAGAATTCCTGCTTTAATAACTACTTTATTACCTACTTAATCAATCTGGTGAATTTTATATGTTTTCTGGTAAGGACCATTGGGTAAATACAGAACTAAAGAATTTCTGAAATATTCATTCTGGGCTTTTTTTTTTTCCACCCAAAAAAGAACAAGAGAAGATGAATTTAAGCACCAGAAGTGGCACAACTATGAAAGGCTAGACCCAAACATCACTCTAAGCGAGGCTCAGGGTGACAAAAAAAATTAAATTAAGGCTGAAATATCCATGCTGACACAAAAGTTGTTGTCTTAAATAAATAAATAAATGAAAAAAAATGAGGGGAGCAAGAGAGAGAGAGGGAATGAGCTACTGGTGAATTCATTTTAGAAAATCAGACTGGATTTTTAAGCTTAATTTAAAATGTCCTGATTTATAGAATCATCGTAGAACGGGTTGGCTTGGGTTAGGCTGGGCTGGAAGGGACCTTAAAGATCATCCATTTCCAACTCCCCTGCCATGAGCAAGGACACCTTCCACTCGAGCAGGTTACTCAGAGCCCTCTCCAATGTGACACTGGATACATTCAGTGATGGAGCATCCACAGCTTCCCTGGGCAAAGTATTAAGTGTGGGTCTATTTCAATATTATATGCTCTGTCTTTATAAAAATATTAATTTATACTTCCTACAGCAGTAGCAAATAACTCTATTCATCCAGACGAGATAGTTCAATTACATCACTGTTGGGATGCCCATGGAACTGTGCACCATAACCCGCTTTCCTACGTGCTCTTCAGCAACACCACAGCGGGACAAATACAGCCACTTTGCTTCAGCTTCGCATGCTGATTCAGTGATAGAATGAAGTACTTCACAGATTAGCTTAGTCTGCAGCACTTAAAGGTCAGGATTTATTGTAATGTAAATCACAAAGCAATTTTATCTTGACAGAGATTACATACTGTTACAATATTTCTCGCTGAATCCAGTGATGCGTTTGCTTTTTCTTTGCAACTGCTGTGCAAAATTGGACTTTAGCCCAGAAAAGAAAAAGAGATGGCAGCCTGTTTGGTTTTTCAGCAACAACTTAATTTCTCTTCAGATTTTGCAGCCCTCTGAAAGAAAGGTATTTAAAGAAAAACTAAAAACACCAAAAACCTTCTCTAATAAACAAGAGCAAACCTTGCAGAATGCAAAAGTGGTTTCCGTAGGTGTCAGGCAGGACATCCACTGAGTTACCCTGTGGGGTAAGGGCTACTGCACTCCAGTTAGCTGGATCAGATGATTTCATTGCACAGTGCTGAAGCAGTACCCCGTCACGTCATTCAGAATGCATTTAAATAAGTAGTTAAATAAATAAATGGTGTTCATATCCCGACTGAGACTGCAATGGTAGCAAAATGGTTGCTCAAGCCTCTGCTCTGCTCGCAGGCGAGCTGCTGTGGGTTACGTGGCACCAGAGTTGCAGGGCATCCTCCCTTTCTCAAGGGCTGAATCACCTTGGGTTTTTATCATGTTTAACAGAAAAAAAGTTCTTTGTATTAGTGCATTACACAGCCACTGCATCAATGAACATGGAAACATGCGCTCATCTTCGGAGTGACATCAGGAGGAATGGCACACAGGCTCTCCACACCTCGTGGAGGCACTGCCCAGTGGACACTTCAGGGCTGCCTCAGGTCCCAAGCACATCATCCCTCCAAAAACCCAAACCTGCACGTTCCCAGGGACAGGACTGTGATGGTTCAAATCTATCAGGGAAGTGTCAGGCAGAGCCAGTGGCAGTGGAAGGCTGGGTGAAGAGGATGCTGCTTCTGTCGAATGACTCCTTGAAGACAGCCTTAGGTTAGAACCAAGCCAAGTTACCTACATCCCTGGTTTGAAAGCCCTGCTGCTTTCCCAGCCTTTCTTTCAAAGGTTAGTAGTTTGGGGGCAAACCAGGCATTTCAGTGAACTCCCTTTTGTGTGGAAAACAGAAGGGAGGAGGACAGGAAAACACAATGCAGGGTGGAGAAACTTGGAGCGTTTTTATAGTCCCATCTACCGCAACCCTGGATTGATGTGGTGACTTGATAAGATGTTGAATCACGCCACCGTTCCCACAGATGTAAGATCGCATTAATTTTGGGCCCTTGAATGTAGCTAGACTTGCTGACCTCAGGCTGAGCTTGTCGTGAGGATAAACAAGTTGCTGTGCCAGTGTACAAATCAAGTCTGGAATCTGAAAAGTCATTAAGACAATAAACATGATGCTAAGTTTACAGATCCACTTTTCCAAGTGAAATCACACTTTAGGCTATATTAAGAAAGCTCTCTTTTTCAGTAAAAAATGCAGAGCTGCATATAAACATACAGTGGTACAACTGCTGTGCATGTTTTTATATTTAGATGAAATGGCAAGATAGTAGATCCTGATGGATTTTCTGGATTCCTCTCACTGAATTTCCACCCTTTACGTTTGTTTTTCTTTCATAAGGTAGGATTTTAAAATGCGAAATAGAGCAAAGAAATAAAATCCACCATACGCTCCTGGATTGAGCTCTGGGGCTAAGTAAGGATGCCAATTAGTATTCACAGAGCTTGCTTATAATGAGCAGGAAAAGCAGGTGTTCGTGGAAAACCAGCACATTTTAAGTAATTCTGCTGTTTATGGAACTTTGTATTTACTTCAAAATGCAGTTAACATTACAGCAATTGAAATGAGGGATGCTTGAGACATGTTCACATGTGTTTCAGAATATGAAATAAGGGTAGGAAATTGTCAGATACCAGGAACCATTAAAAAAAAACCCCAAACCTGTAAGAACTCACAATAATTAAATTATTGTTTGGTTTTGTTTGTTTGGTTGTTTCGTTGTTTTCTAATTGTACCCACTGGGCTGAGTGAACCATGCTGTTGACCTGGCTAGTTTTAGGGATTTAAGGTATATTGTTTATTTACACAGAAAATTTGTAAGCTATGAAAACAAACAAACAAAAAATAAATAGCAAAATAAATCCTCCACACGAGCTCGAGACCACTTTTCTGGCACCAACACAGTTCTAGCCAAAGAGAATGCATTTTAATCAATTTCATAAAATACAAGTTTCTTTTTGTCCCTCCAGAGCAAAGATTCCTTGGTTTATTAATTTTAGCATCATTTCCCTTCCATGTAAATACTTCTTTCCAAAGCTGAAAAGAAAAACAGCCACAGAAGCAGCCACCAGGTTCCTGGGTTTTTTAAGCACATGTTTTACAGACTGCACTCAAAGCATTTTAACAGCATTTAGGTAATTTTGATTTTTAGATCTGCCAGTGAAAATAAATAAGAAACTTCCAACGATGGCAAATGAGATCTGATAAAAATACCTCCCCCTGCACATATTTAGGTGGTCATTTAGCAATCAGAAGCAAGAAGAAATGAAATGGTACTAGTTTGTGCTGAATTAAAACAAGGTCATGTTATTATTATTGGAGTGTTACAGCCTGTTTATTGTTCTATATCTCATGTGCTTATTTCATATCTTTGCAGTAGTTTAAAAACAGTTTTCACAGTTAGTAATATCCTACTAGATTGCATATGATAACCTTTTTTTTTTTTTATAAAAGAATCCAAATTAACACATTTCTTTGCATTGAATCATGTGTCCTAACACAAACTAGCCTGACATACTCTGTGCAGCACCACAGACTCACTGTCAGATGTCATCTGCAGTAGGATCCCACAAAGGGCCCCTAAAACAACCACAGGGCTCCAGACACTCTCTACAGCTCCCTGGGCCTGCAACAGGACATGCAACATCTCCACTGCCTTGCATGAAGCTTAAGGAGAAGTGGGACTACAGGTACCAGCTTAACTGATAGAGGTGGAACATCAATTAGCACGACACAAGGTTTCCATAAACAAATGTCAGCCAGGTGCATTAATTTCAGATTTCAGCATCCCTTCTGTTTCTGAAGCCCCCATAAGAAAAAGGTGTGTGAGTTCTATTTCTGAAGCCCCATAAGAAAAAGGTGTGTGAGTTTGCACCTTATCTGCTTTAATCTGCTGTGAATAGTTAGGAGAGCACCAAGGTACCAGACTCCACAGAAGCAGTGTCCGTTCTGTCCCTTCACATCCCTTCATGTTCCTTCTGATGGTGTTTGCTGGGGAGTCTGCAGCACCTGCAAGTTCAAAACCTTGCCCACTGTGCTCCATCCTGACAGCCCTGTCACGGTTTAGTGGGTGCAAATTTATCCTGCAATCTTATCACCACCTCACAAAATTGTCTGTAGCTTAATTCTCTTTATCCCATTTTTAACTCACATGAATAATAAATAAGTAGTAAAATAAAAATACCCAGAGGTCTGCTACATATAAAATATCAAGATTCCTGCATAGGAAGAGAGTAATAAATGCAAAAGCAACAACTAGATTTAGGAAGTTAAAGTTCCAAGGGATGTGTGGATGCTTATCTTCTCATGGCAGCAGAGGGATTTGCAGGTCCGTTGGATTCAAGGGCCAGGACCCTGGAGACTGAGCTGCCCACCTCATGTGGCTCACTGTGCAAATCAAGCTGCAGCTTCACTAGTGACTCGGATGTGATCTGAACGTTTCATCCCAAAGCTCTGTTCAATGTCTCAAAAAAAGCCACTGAAAGGAACCAAACAGGCACTTTGTTTGCTGAAATACTTCTTTAAACAGTCAGGCAGCACAATTGCTCATCAGACTTTTATAGAGAAGGAGAAAATTTTACTTCAGTGAACACTAATGCAAGATAAATTTTCTCTCATTTGAGCATATTTACATTAAAAAAGCTTTAAAAAGAAAAAAAAATAACAAAAAAAAAGTTACTGCATCCTATCCCCATCCCACCTAGTAGAAGAATGCAAAATATTAAATGTGTGAAATAATAAGAAAAAATAAAGTTAGTCTTTTTTTTTTGTGAGAAAAAGCGTGGTTACTAGTAGCATTGGAAACAGTGCTAGGATGATTTCACTGTAGGCAGTAAGGAATAATTTCCATCACTTTTTATTTTGGTACACCCAAGAAATGTGCTGTCCCCAACTTTTTTAGCACTTGGGTGCCAAATTCATCTTGACAGAAGACAATAGAACAATAAAAAGAAGAAGAGGACCCAGACAGGGGCAGAGGAGGAGGAGGAGAAGCGTGACACCACCAGATGAAGCAAACATCGATCAAAAAATGTTGCGTGCAGAAATTTACGGATCATTTTATTGCTGTGTGGTTTCTCTTTCTCAGCCTGAAGTCCCCTCATCTACCTCAGCGAGCTGAGGGTTGTGACAGGGCTAGTGCAGTGAGGGGGTAAGGATCACACACGAGACAAGCCGTGAGGTGCCAGTGGGATGCTGAGAGTGGCATCACACAGGGGACAGATCACAAGTTAAAGGACAGGGAGAGGGGCAGCCAGAGATGCTGTTCACAGGAGCACCCCAGAGGCTGGAGGAGGCAGGGCAGTGATGGGCAGTACAGCCAGGGTGAAGCAGAGTGAGCCCAGCACAGGGGAGATGCAGGCGTGAGAGGTGATTTTGCAAGAAGGTCTTTGAAGAGCAGGGCACAGAGATGCAAAGCCCAGAGTAAAGCAGGGTGCATGCTTGAGTCAGGGAATAATTAGGACATGGGTGAGCTATTTGGTTGTCAGGATAAAAACAGCACAGTTGTATGCCCCCACGCAGCAATAAAGGAAAATAAAATGACTAATAAATCTTCAAACAAGTATGTATTTTCACAGAATCCCAGAACCCCAGCAGGGTGGGGGTGGAAAGAAACCTGTGAAGATGNCCTGCTGGCCACACTCTTCTGAATGCCCCTCAGGATACCACTGGCCTTCTTGGCTACAGGACCGCACTGCTGCTGGCTCATGGTGAACTTGTTTCCCACCAGTCCTCCCAGTTCCTTCTCCACAGAGCTGTTTCCTAGCAGGTCAGAGCATGTCAGCCCCTCCCCTGTGCTGGTGCAGGGGGTTATTCCTCCCCAGGTGCAAGACTCTACACTTGCCCTTATTGAACTTATCCCAGTAAATTCTACACATCATAAGTAATTAAATATTTTTTCTGTCCCTTTTTATTCCAGAATACAGTTGCAAGGTGACCCAACACAGAAATGTGAGCTTTCTGTGCATGCAAAATGCTGAGTTCTTATCCGTGCAGCACAGAAGTTGCATCTTCATTTGCAAATCGCGATTATATGGGTGGAAGAGTCCCACGGGTTTTTAAGGTGTGTGTACACACCGAGAGTGTGAAAAGATTCTGGCATAAAAATGCCACCTGACATTTCATAGTGCTGGGTTTGTTGTTGCAGCTCCGGATCCCACTTTTTAGCCGTAACAATGGGTCCCTCTAGTGGGTTCACAGTAAAATTTACGGGTTTTGATAAATTTCCTCCGTACTGCAGTGCATCCCATTTGACTAACAAGAGAAAGCTGCCCGCTTGCAGAAAAATGAGCACAAAAAGGTATGTGTAACTTTTGCACAACTCTTTTAATACATAAAGCAAGGCTATCGTGATAGATATACCCCCACAGAGCTGTTCTATCCAGCAGTCAAATCAAAAAACCTGCTGGTGGATCACTAATGGGGCACAGAAACCTCACCTCATAAAGACCTAGGTTTAAATAAAGATAAAAATAATATCAATCCATTTTTCTGTTAAGGTTGCCCTGGCTGGAGTGTAATCAATTTGTCATAAGGGACTGTTTGGTAAAGACAACACAGAATTCCTTTCTCTTTCTTTTTTTTTTTCCTCTTTTTTCTTTTTTTCCCCTCAAAAATGAGTCAGACTAACACTTTTTCAAGTCATGATATTCACTGTTTCACAAAGTAATGAATTAGATGCTGGTAACACTGCAGCAGATGTGGCAGCCATTAATCAACAGGTACAATTAGTTCACTCACACAGCAACAGACACCAGTACCTGTTTTATTAGCTGAAGAAGTCTCAGGTGGGATGGATAGCAGGAGCTATGTTTTGCTCTTTTAAAAGCACCAGGGAATTACCTCACTTGTGATAGAGGCTGAAGAACTGACTTGTTTAACTCATCCTTCAAACTGCAAAACCTGGAGCAGGATTATTCCTCAGCACCGAGGAACCCAGGAGAAGGGGAAGCCACAAACCATATTCTGTAAGCCTTGAAGATATTTTTACCTTTTTATTTATATTTTAATGTTTTTTTATGGGATGGCTGTATTATGAGCTACACTAGCTAGCATTTTTTGCTAATTTCATTCTAATTTGCTTGTTGACCTGTGATTGTTTACTGTATATATACAGCAATCACAAACACCAGATGGATATTTTACTACTTTCCTCTTTGTATTCCTTGGTACAGCACGTTACCGAGTAGTTTTAACCTGTACTATTGCAGCTCTGCCTTTCAACAGACAAGAGATTACTGGCTGGTTGGGGTTTTTTGATCCCCATCACAACTGGATAAAATCAGATCTAACTATTATAAGAACTTGCACAGATCCTTTTCCAGGGAGTAACTGTCTCCTAACACAAGACAAGACCCTTTGAGAAGTTCATTTTATGAAATTATAATTAAAATAATGCATTCATATTTAAGGAATTACTCCTTTAAATTTATTTATTTATCCCCTTGGAATTCCTTTAAATATTCCTTTATAAGTGAAGTAGTTTTCAAAATAGTAAGGGGTAAAAATTGGCAAATACATCCTCCACTGGCTAAACATTCATCTGCTGTTTCAAAAAGACCTACATATGGAAAGTTCCTACTTATTATATATTCTGAGAGCTATCACTTCTGGCTGCTGGTAATTGCCAACATGTTCCATTTGCTTAGCAACAGTTTTACAGTAGATGAACCATTTGTGCTATCATAAAAGTAAGATACTTGCAGATTTGCTAGATGTTTTATGATGTTTCTACTGATTTTCTGTTCATGTGTGTGACATTGTAGTGGGACTGTCCAAGTGGATTTGTTTGGATTTCGTCTCAGTGTACTTTAGGGAAGGTAGAAGCGTTGAAAACACCAACCTCTCTTTCCCTCTGTGGAATCATTTTTCTTTTGTTGCTCAAGGATGAAAACATTCTCAGCATCCCTAGACACTTGCTTCAGCAGCAATTATCTGTCTTCGACAGCATTACAGAAAGTAACTTCTGCAAAAGTTTTGCTAGTGCTGGCCACTATCTTCTACAAACCCTTGACCTAATACAGGAGTCAAAGAAAAAAGCAGCTCTCACTTCATATATGGTGTGCATGGCAAGGCAACTTGCTGCTACCTGCTCAATACTGGGACCCAGTTTGGAAAAAAGTAGGTGAAGGGTGGCTCAGGAGAGCAGCGTATCCATCAGCTGCAAACTCTAACTATGCCAGGGGTGATGAGCAACTACAAGCAATCTACAGAGCAATGGGGTTGAGTGCAATGGTCATTATGCTCCGTTCTTGTGTGATTTGAGATAAACATGTATCTGTGATACTGTGGGGGTCAGTCTGATCTCCCACAGTACAAATAATAGGACAAAGTTGCCCCAGGGAAGGTTTAGGCTGGAGCTGAGGAACAGTTTCTTCCTGGAAAGGGTTGTCCAGGGCTGTCCCAGGCTGCCCCGGGCAGTGGTGGGGTCCCTGTGATCCCTGGAGGGGTTTCCAAGCCATGGAGATGTGCTGAGGGACGTGGGTTAGTGGTGCCCTGGCAGTGCTGGGGGAATGGTTGGACTTGATAAAGTTCTCATTTAAGCAAAATGAATCTGTGATTCTCTGAAAAAACACCTCTAACAAAGTTTGCTATGCTGGGCCTCGCAGAAGCCCAGGCCGTCTGCAAAACTTGCTTAGGATGCAAGTTGAAAAGTTGAAGGATTTTTCCACACTCAGCCTTGTGCCATAGCCACCACACACAGGCTCTGACAATACCGGTCTTAAGTGCCTTCCTGAGCTGCAGCCACGGTGCAAATAAAAACAGGCTCTGAACTTGCAGGGGGCTCAGGGGCAGAGAGAGCAACACGGATCCAGACATTCTCCCCTCGGGGCTGCTGTTCGTCTTGCACAGCCCTGTGGCTCAGCAGTCCGTGTCCTGCTGTGAGCTCAGGGCCAGCTGCATCTCTTGACAGAGCCCCTGCTCACCCCTCCCTTCACAAACTACCTCTTTGGCCTCTGCTCTGTTGCTGGCCAAGTTGCCGTGGTTTTCCTTTTCCTCTTTGCCAGCTCCAAGGGCAGGGTTAAGCAAGGTTCTGCTGCTTGCAGTGAAGACAGCCATGTCACCAGAGAGCTTCAGAGGTGTTTCTGAGCTCAGGCAGAGCCTCCACATCATGAGGCATATGTAACCTTCACACTGGCATTTGCTGACTTCTGATGACTTAACTGTGCCACAGAAAAGTTTTCCATGAATAAACACAAACCAAAAATGTTTGAGGTGACAAACTTAGCATTGGAAAAAGCCTGTTCTAAAATAAGTCAGCAGAGTAACATTTGGTATCCACAGCACTCCAACATGGTATTTTTATTCTTTTGGAGGTTCTGTTTCCTCGAAGTTGCATGGGATTAATTAGGGAAACGATGGGCTAGTTGGCACAGTTAAACTGTTGTTAGAGTAAGCTCTTAGAGAGGCTCCAGTGGGTTTAAATGCAAGGGATGATGACATTCCCTTAGCTGCCATTTGTGGAGATCTCTTCTCCTGGACATCACTGCTCTGCATAGCAGAGGTGCCAGCCAAGCTTTCATCCCAGGTACTCCAGATCAGACCCTCTGAGTTGAACACCAACCCACCTTTGCAAGTCTAGAAACAAGGCACACGTGCACAGAGCAGCTCCTCAATGTTGTGATGACTGCTGAGCCTTGATACTCTTCTACAACAGCCAAGATTTCAATGTGCCACCAAACGACTCTCTTCTACCCACCTTTGATACCAGACAAAGAATGAAAAGACAAGCACTGGGAATCCATACCCTGTGATACACCAAAGAAAGCACCAGGATGGGTGCAAGCTCCACAAAACAGCTGTAAGGTCAAGCAGACAGCTGCAAGTTCAGAACAGAACAGCAAAATCCCTGTAAAAGCCACAGCAGAGCATTAGAAAACTGGCACATTCAGAATAAAGGTATAATTCTTGGGGGAGAAGGTTTTTTTGATGACCACTGAGGGACCTCTTAAGACACTTCCACCATCTGCAGAAAATAAAAGTATCTTTACATAAGTGAAAAACAAAGCCGGAAATTGAAGTTAAATAGAAATTGGACATGATTCTCCAATGTGAAGTGGTGGGTTCCCCTGCACTGGACGGTTTAAAACTCAGTTTGACAAGGTGCTGAGCCATCTCCTTTCAGCTATATATACCTTGAAAGGTTGGACTTGATGATTCCTCCCTCCCACCTGTTATTCCATCATTCTGTGAAAATGGACAGTTCCCAAATTGTCCCTAGAAAATACTTAAGAGCAGCTCAGAGGCTGAGTCACAAACGCTGAAACTTTTCCCCTAAATATTCACCTCCCAAACAAATCTGCCAAGACTGCAGAATACTGGTTAAAATTTAGGTTGGCTTGGGGTTTTTTGTTTGATATTTTTGTGGGGTTTGTGTTTTGGTGGGTGTTGGGGTTTTTGTGGTGTTGTTTTTTTTTTGTGGGAGGTTGGGTTTTAATTTTTTTGGTTGGTTGGTTTGGTTTAGGCTTGGGGGTATTTGTTTGTTTTAAAGGGTAGGTTTGAAGTAAGTTTTACAGTTTATGGGGGTGGGTTTTTTTACTGTTGGATTCAAATGGATTTTACTTCACTTTGTAAGAAGTTTGATGTGTATATTGCCAAGATTTTTTTCTTGCATGGTAGAATCCTTCAATTCTTATTTCCCCCCTTTCCCAACTATTATACTGAAATTAATATAGAAGAAATAAAATATGTCTATACTTAATATACCAGAATTTTCCCCCCATAACTTGCATGCATGAAGACTGGTGTTTATTTAATATTTTACTTTTTGAGCAAGAACCTGCTTATAAAATCCAATGCCAAGACAGCACAGAGGAAGTGCTACTCAAACTTTTAAGACTGAGACATTAACTGCACGTTAGGAAAACTTCAATGTCCTGGCAAATACCAATTACTCGTTCATTACCACAGATTACATATTAATTTTATCCCTGCCATTTCTCCCATTATATGGAGCCACTGCCAGTCATTTTGACTTGCTGTAACTTTCTGTAACAATGCACTGGTATTGATGGCTTAATAGGGAGCAGCACAGTTATTTCACACACAAGAATGTTACCATACACTCTCAAAAAATAATAGGAATAAACTATTAACTTTGGTGACCTCAGCTTCTGTCCTTGATGAATTCCAAGCTCTGATTGTTCGTGCAGGGAAAACCTGTTCGTAACCTCAGGGTTACAGACACTTAAAAAGCAGCTGCTTTTCTAACAATAAGGATAGGATTAACCAAGACTTAAAGATACATTTTTTGATAGATAAGGACAGTGAAATTTAAAAAGAAGAAGCTACAACTAAACTACAGGAAGATCAACCAACAAGAATTTCTGTGGAAGACACCTAGCAAACTAGAAATACAGGGAATGAAAGTAGTTGAAGATACTTTTCTTCTAACTAGATAATGCAGAAAGAGCATCTGCTCATCACAAACAGTTGTCACTCTCTCCCCAGCTATCAGAGCTGTGGATACTGAAGGGTGAGCTGCTGGCTCACATCTGGATGACCTAAACACACTTTGGATACAGTCTGTCATCAAGTGTAGTTGCCTGTCCTCTGCTAATACACAGGGGTAAATAGTTAATAAATAGCAGCTTTGAGAATGCAAATGCTTGCTCATTTAATAGTACTATTCATCCAGAAAAGCAGAAGTACAGGCATATAAATGGGAACAAAAGAAAATTCTTCTCCCTAAAGGATTTTTACATTATAGTCCAGTTCAGATTAAACTAAAAAAAAAAACCAACCCCATCATCCACCCACCCACCAACAAAACAAAACTTTCATGTAGCAATAGTAAAGAACACTTTATTAAACAGGAAGTTTGTCAAACCTTACGTATCAAAACTAAGGCCACAGCTAATGCTAAAACAAAGTCAACCTCAAAAGGTTCTTACAGTATGATACCATTTCAAAAGGTTACAGAAAGCTATGTTGCAAATGAGTACTAGAACATCCTGAAATGCAGCATTACTTATTCTAACATGATGTATTATTCTAGTGAGGATATATTTGATGATGCAAAGTACTGAACTACCAGTGCATATAACTTGTCATTATTTTGGTCCTATGATGAAAGTAATTTCCTCATCACTCCAGCTACAGAAACGAATGGAAGTACAAAACAGTGTAATGGAAGCTGCCAACGATTCCTCCTTTTGTGCTGACTTTGTTCCTTTTTCTTCTAGTACTAAATATCTCCAGTCATAATAGCAATGAACTCTTCCTGATTGACTGTAGAAAAAGAGAAAATCATCAGACAAACAGTAAACATCCATAGAGGAAAATAATGCAGATCTGTATTATACTTATTTATTTAAAGGTTTTCCAGTTAGTATTCATTGTGTCTGATCCTTTACTCATCAGGGTTTACAAATTTGGATTTGAGCAACACTTCACCCCCCCACACACAAAAGGAAAAGTCAGAAGGCAACCTTAATTATGTGGAATACACTGGAATCTAGCTCACAAATAACAACATTATTATTTCTATTTTTGAGAGTAAAAATATTCTAAAACAAGATTAAATCAAACAAACAAGAAAAAGAGGTAAAAAAGGCTGTGCAACATAAAAATAGTTATGATTTATAAGTTTTATAAAAATGTGTAAAATAGTGGATAAATTCTACTAAAAAAGTGCTTTTCAAACAAAACTATTGCAGTGCCAGTTATGACCAAATTCAGTTTTAGACTTAAAATCATGACATTTATGTCCAAACTATCCTCCCAACCAAAACCACATTTGCCAAATAGAAAATTAAATCTAAGATCATTTACTAATGATTGCATGAATTATCTACAACTCAAATGTATTTCTGACAAGCTTTTCCCCATCTGAACTTTCTTCATTCTTCAGTTATAATTAACAGAAATTTTACACAAGAAGAAGAAATTAAGTGATAATAATAAATTAATTAGCAGCCATTAATTATTTTTGTGCACTTATACCTGAGCTATTGACCTTACTCATATGTTAAAACAGAGACTCTGTGAAGGAGTTAACCAATGAACATGTTCACTCAGCATCTAATTACTGTAGTGGGGAACGTTTAGAGTAAGTCAGTGGTATGGAAAAACGTACAAAGAATACTCCCTGACAATTTTCAGTCCCAGACAACGTGCCCAAACTATTCCCAAAGAAAGCACTGCAAAGTAAGAGCTAGAAGAAAAAATGAACAAGTTTATCAGTGTTACAGAATAAAAACTAAACCTAAATATGGCCTATTGTGGCACATGTCAAGAAATACGAAACAAGTAGACTTGGGCTAGCTTAGAACCCTATACTCTGAAATACCAGTCCATCATACAGCTAAAGAGAACAATTCCCAATTCCCAGTAACCCAGTTAATGCTCCTCAGCCTTTTAGGATCTGTTCACAAGTCCAGCACAATGGAATCAGAAGCAATCAGTCTCTGCTAGCACCAGATTTCTCTCAATTCCATGACATAAGTGATCATAAAAGAACAAGCTGGTATCACAGCTAATATGAAGAAAATATTGATTTAAACTCTGGAGCGATAAAGGAGCATATTATTTCAGAGGGTTGTTTGATATTTTCTTTTTCCTCCCTAATTTTGTGCCAAAATCTGAGACCTAAGACTGGATCGTGCTTCCTACAGATGCATCCACACAACGTGACAAAAACTGCATGAACTGACAGCATGCAATTTCTAAAAATAGTCATACTCCAAAACAGAAGTCATTCCTAAGACCACAAATATAAAAATAAGACTATGTACATTTTTAAGGAAGACAGAAATATGTCAAAAATACTTTCTTCTGCAGAGATTTAAGAAGAGAGTACTGTACAGCTCAGTGTTTTGCTGGAAATATAAGGGTGCAAGTAGCCTGGGTACCACACAACAGACCTTATTTCACTATGAGCAAAACAATCTCTCAAATCTAAGATGCACTACTCCTTTTTTTGAAGCACCAATTAAAAATTCTACCAAGTAACAGTTTCTGATTTATTTTTTATTTCTTTTTTTGGCAGGAAAAGAAGGAGAATTAGCTGACAGCACGATTTGCTGTATGACCCACATGTTTGAAGCTAAATGAAACAGTGATTCACAGGATTATTTACTTTTTCAGAATCAAATCTTAAAAAATAAAGAGAGATAGAAACAGCATCAGTTTTCTTTAAAGAACAGAAAGCACACAGAACCTTAAGGATAAACAGCACCATACACACACATTTTGCTGTCAGTCTTCCACATTTGATCTGGTGCTTGACTGCTCTAACAAAGAAAAAGGATGAATAAGAAACTGAGCCTCACACTCTTAACTGATCAATCTGAATTACAAAAATGTTGCACTGTCCCAAAAGAATGATGACTCCTGAAAGGAACTAATGGTCTACATTCAATGTGTAGTGACCAAATAGCCACGTGACAAAAAAACACCACTGGTCCACGAATCTGATGTCTCAGTTGGCAGCTCCAAGAGAGTGAGTGACACAAAATAAATGTGCTTGCAGTTGAATTCTAGTCCAGCTCACCTCTACAGCAACACTTTCAAATAAATTTTTTAAGAAGTAAATTATTTTTTAAAAGTAAAGCTAGCAATGCAATGCCCTTACAACTCCTTTTAAAGGCAAAGAAGCTCAAAATTCTCTACCTAGACTAGCAGTCAACCTAATGGATTGAGAAAAGGGGTGTCACTCCTTGCCTGCTATACAGCTACTGAAATGGAAGTAAAAGAGCTACCTATGGTCTACCAGAATCCACAGCTGCAAACCTGTGTGTCTCTGCACACAGAAAGGGGCCTGAAAACAGGATTTTCAGCTTGCACTATATTAATTTCCTTCAGTTATCCTATAGGAAACACTTAAAAAAAAAAAAAACAAACAACCCACAACAAACAAACCAACCAACAAAAAAAACCCAACAACAACAAAACAAAAGCAAACGAAAAACCACACCACAATCTATTTTCTCAGGATGCAGCTCCAAGGAAATCTGATTAAGCCAAAGAGACAGTTCAGGGATCTATGCAGCAAGAAAAATAACACTGAATGAATAGTTTTCTCCTGGCTTAGTGCCCTTAAAGATCTCACCTGTGGGATGAGACACTGCCAGTGCAAGAAATGAGTGGAAGACACAGCTGGGAGTGTGGTGGAACATCAGAATTATGCAGTATGAAATTATTATGGAACCATGGCCATAGAGAGCAATCAGAAAACAAGAGTTCCAACAGGAAAGAGATCACATGCTTTTCTCAACATGTTAGCAGCAACAGTGACAACATTTGCACTCTTCTGGCAGTTGAATGACTGACCTTTCACTGTCTCCAGGTTCCACATTTACACCACTACAGCAGAACAAAAGGGTTGAATTTCCACACCACTGACCATGTTTAAGTATCCTGCTCTTCCTCTTGAAAGAAAAGGAGCTGTTCCAGTACATGAGTAATTGTATTCCCAAGTATGGAATAGCATCTACCTCAGACAGCACAGAGGGAGAAGTATCTCTCACAAGGCTGACCACATCATTTGTTGGTTTTTTAAACTAGTATGGAGAGCTCTGAGTCCAACACGTGTGTTGGCTCACAAGTAGAAGCACTATTGTAACTGGAAAAGCTGATGAACTGTTAGTGAAATCTCAGACGTGAGTCACCATCCTGAAAAAAACTCTGTTAAAAATGCAGTGTTTATGTGCATGGTCTCTAGTGAGTGATCCCTGAAATTCAGATATTAAGGTTTCTGGTGTAAACATAAAGGTGTTTTCAAGTTAATGAAAAAAAAACCTGTTTCAGTGTTCACAAAGATTTAATAAGGATGGCATGAAACTGGATTTGTTAAGCCATTCTTTATCAAACTAACAAATCAATTCTGCAGCCCACTCTGTACAGGCCTTGTCCATTGCCCAGTGCCATTTTTCACACAAAGTTCCCCAGCACTCTGAGGTTCAGAAGTACCTTAAAGACCCTTCCAAGCTCTTCCTGCATAGACCCAGGATGTACCCAGCACAATTTATTAGCCTGATACTCCTTATCTGACTAGCAAGCTGCAATCACAACAGTGACACATCACCACTTCAGAAATATTGGCTAGGTGATCAAAACAGTTTCTCTTAGCACTTTAATCCTTTCACTGATTTACAAGGAAATTAAAGTGTAATGTAGGTACACTGAATCTCCCAGGTACCAGTTCAATTACTCCCACCTTCAACTACACTTCCACCAATTTTCTAGTTAGACATTGGTTGAGTAAGAGTTAGTGCTGAATTAGCCTGAGAAATCAACTTGATTTTTAGACTCCAAGATGTGTTTCCAGGACTACCAGCAGTAAAAAACAATTTCCACTGTTTGTAAGCTAAATTCAGCTTGAGCTGACAGATACTTAGAAGGAAATCAGAGAGGACACTTTCACAACAAAACCACATTTTAAAAAAAAAAAGGAGAAAATTAAGAGCAAGACTATGTGGGGTTTTGTTTGCTAACACATACTTTCTCCATCTCCATCCTTATCAAATTCTTCAATCATAGCCCGCAGCTCTTCATCAGACATATCTTCACCCAGCTCTCTAGCAACCCGGCGCAGGTTTCTCAGACTTATTTTGCCAGAGTCATCATCATCAAACAATTTGAAAGCCTTGAGTATTTCTTCTTGTGGGTCTCTGTCCAAAATCCAGTCCGTCACTGTAAGAAGGATTCGTATGTTAGAGTAAACAAATTCTGAACAGCAGATTCAGAATGACTGAGGCAATGTGAAGAACACACACTTTTGATTCCACCTGTTCTTTCATTTTTCTGTATTTCAACTCAGCACACATATTTGTTTGGCTGTTATCTGACCTCTCTTTCTTATCTCACTTTCCCCAAGCTGAGATTCAATTTGGGACACACCTGTTGTGGAGGAAAATCACATGGCAATCCAGACACAGTTCTGCTTCCAGCACACTTTTAAATTGGAATTAAAAGTATACACATGCCTCCCCTGTTCCAAACTTCTCTTTCAGAAAAAAAACAATCAGGTCTGATAGATTATGACATTATTTTTTTTTATTTTATATGCTTTGATCATTATAGAATTTTGACTTGGAGAAAACAGGCACACCAAGTAATGAAAAACATTCACATGGAACCTCTCTTAGATACAAAGCCACACTAACAAAACCCCAAAAACAATCTAAGCCCAGGGGTTAGGAAAAGGGCACTGCCAGAGATGAATTCTGAAAGGATTCATCAGTCTAATATTCCTGTTATCACAAAGCATTTGCCAGTTTCTGCAACAGAAAATACAAACTTGCCACATAAAATATTTTTTATTTTAGATTTTTTTTTTCGGATCAACCAACTGTAATAGATCTTCCCATCTTTGTACCTGCTAGTCTTGTGTTACAGGGCTTGCTCTTTATGCCTTCCATCAAGCCATTAAAAACCCATCAACTCCATTTCTGCATTGAGAACCACTTGGCACCTGCTACTGTCTGGAGATGGAACACCTGCTCTGGCTTAGCAAACGTGACAGGAAAATAGTGGATGCAAGCTCATATAAGCTCACTACAGCAATGAAGTTTATGTCTACATAACTCCCTTGGATTTATATTAAATTCAAGTATTCTCTGAAAAAACCCCCAAACCTACACTGTATTACATCATTTGAAAAATTCTACCTTCTGTCACAAAAGCAACTGCAGTATTAGCTGAAGAACAGTAAACACTAGGTCTCTAAAGACTTTGCTGTACAAAACAAAACATAATTGGCACTTTATACATTTTGATGGGCCATGCCTACATTGTAAACCATAAATAACATTAAAGTATGAAAAATTGATGGCTGAAGTGTTGCTTAACAATATTCAGCAGCTTTTCATGATCAAAGCTTTTAGAGCCTATTTTCTCTCACTCACTGACCTTCCTGCTAGAAGTGGTATCAGGTTTAATTCTGTGTCAGGGTTATCTTGGGTTATGGCAGCACTCAGGTCTGATTTGAGTTTTGGCACTGGTTTGACCACTTTCCAAGTGATTTCTTGCACTTTCTACAAGAATTTTCCTAGGTTCTCATAGCACTTATTGACTGCCCATATTGACAGCCAGGAAAGAACCAGGAAACAGTGAGCAACGACAGGACTGAACATCAGGAATTACAAAAGAAAAACACAGTAATTACAGTATATTCTGTGATATTATATTATATAATAATTGCATAATCATAATAAATTATTGCTGCTATTAGATCAATACTCTCACTTTAGGTTTGGGTTTTTTTTTATTTAAATCAGGACTGATGATGTATATTTTGCTGTAGGCTTTATTTTGGTTCTTTTCTGACATGGAAAACAAGGAGATAAATATTATCTGTCATTAGCAGCACATTTTGTCCAATCCTAGGCTGTTAAATCACTAAAATTTGTCACATTTCAGTTGATAACTGATTTGTGACATTACATAGATTGTTATTTGTAGAGCCAACACACATTTACTACACTGGATTTTGGTGTTTGGTTAGGTGTTGTTTTTGTTTTGTTTTGTAGGGTTATTTTTATTTGGTTTGGAGGTTGGGGTTTTTCTTGTTTTGTTTTATTTTTGGGTCTTTTGTGAGTTTCTTTGTTCATTTTTTTGTCTCTTTTTGGAGGGGTGGGAGGTTTTTTGGTTTTGTTTTCAGAAAATTTACAGAAATCTAATACCTTAAACACATGGACTGGAACAATGAAATAAGAGATATAAAGCCATACATGAGGAATCCCACATAGCTTATTTTTGTGTGTGAGCAAATTTTATGCAAAAGTATAAATTATGTGTAAAAACCTTTTTACTTAGCTTACATTTTTTGTCCCTGTACACACTTCTTCCCATGAAATGCAATGCCAAACACTTTTTCCACAGGAGGAAGGAGAATCTTACAAAAACCATGAGCACAAGAATGCCTACATTTGAAATTATCATGTACTTATTTAAGTTTGAAAAAGATTAGGACTGTGTATACTCTTACTTCCTTTTATACTGTGGCTATCATTCATCTCTCCATATGAAACTCAGTCTTCAGAATAAAAAAGATTTCTTCTCCTCCACTATTGACTTTCATGAAAAAACCCCCCATGAAGTAACATCTCCCACTTCTATTTCTTAATACTACCAGACAACTGAAAAAGTACACAAAGTACTACTTCCAAACTTAGCCACTACTACAGGCTAAATTTCTTTAAAGGTACACAACCAAACACATACCAACTTCATTAAAATCTTCAAAGGTGATCTTGCCTGTTGATTCTCGATCATAATCTTTAAGTATTTTCAGTACATCAGCTTTTTTCACATCAAAACCCAAGGCTCTCATTGCCACCTTTTGGAATAAAATGGAAGTGCAAACATACATGAAGGTTAATATAAGGACTTAAGAGATTGTATTTCTTTTTTTCAGTACTGACTTTCTTGCTTAAAAGAGAAGATATGTATCAGTGGTTTAGCAACAACAATAAATAAAATTAATACAAGGAAAAAAAAAAAAAGACTTTGGATATAAAGATCACCTAAAACTACTCTTAGCAAATAGAACATCAAGTTACAGTGAAAATACCACCCTCTGCTTTTTCAGAGATTTTACAGGCTGGACCAAATACTTCTTAGGAGAAGTATTTCTGTCCTTCCATAGTATTATCTTCAGGGTCACAATATGTAATTAGACAGCTAAGAAGCAGCTTTGCAATTAATCTTGACAGGTGGGAATTCAAAGCATACTGTAACTGGAAAAAACATTTTTACAGCCTCAAAACAGACCCTCAGTACCACCCCATTCACTGTGGCTTCCAGCAAAGATAAAATACCTGAACTCTGAAATAAAGAGATGGGAGTCACTATACCCCAAACATTCCTGTAACAGCAATGAAAGTAAAAATAAGACTTACTCACATGCACACACACACTGCAGAGTTACTTGGTAAAGCCAGAATGTGGAGCCAGCAGGTTTGGTTAGCTATTCCTTCCCAAATAATCTCACCCAATATGTGACAGAAACACTGACCTCTCCAAAGCTATTTTTTGTTCTTGATGCAGCATAATTAGAATAAAAATTCATAAAATATTTAGAGGCTTTAATAAACTTGACGTACTACCTCTACAGACTTCCAGGGGGAAGGATTCACAATGCACAGACTCCTGGTCAAAAAAATGCAAGTGGCTTGTAGCCAACAGTTTTACAAATTAGATTTTTACATCTTTTACCTAAACCTCTGAAACCCATGGATTTTCACAGCACCAAGCCTCAGCCTATACAGTGCATTTAAAAAGAACCAGAGAGCTTCTCAAGGGCTTTTCTCACTCGATCATCTACCCAAGCTAAACCCAGGGGAGCAGTCAGACCAGTGTTGTGCAGGGTGCTACAGAAATTCTATCACTGCTGTAGTATGAGAAGAAAGCCACCTCTACAGTATTTTCCTTTCCCTCCACTCTCCCCCAAACAGCCTCACTCCTTTAGCCCAGCAAGAGAACTTGAACAAGGAACATTTTTTAAAGACACTGCCAATGTCTTAAAAATACCACTAAGAAACAGATACATATTATCTATTTTATAACAGTTTAAATGGAAAAAAAAAATATCTACCTTCAGTTCGTGATAATTTATTGCTTTATCTTTGTCTGTATCAAACAAGTCAAAGGCATCTTTAATTTCTTGCTTCTGTTCCTGAGTCAGCTCTCTTCTTTTCTTCTTTTTAGTTTTGTCTACTGCAATCTCATTCCTACATAAGAAGAAAGAAATTAAGTGCAATTTATTTCTACTGGGAAAACACCACCAGTAAGAAACTCACTGTAACTGCACAGACCACTACCTTTTCCCAGTTTGTCCTCTCAGTTTAAAATAACACTTGAAACAGGTTTTTTTGTGAACAGTGAATGAAACCTCCATTCCCTCACCACAAAACAAAATAAGCAAGGTGTTATAACAACAAAAAAAGAGGGTAGAAAAAGTACCAGTTAAAAAAGAATACTAAAGATTACAAACTAAACTAGCAGTTGAAGTATTGTAACTCCTGAATTTCTGAAATGTAGCTTAGAAGAGAGAATTTTGAGAGAGACAGAATGCTGGAGGGTCAACTAGGGCTGACAACTGGGTTCTCTGGATAATGGAGTGGACATTAGGTGACACAAATTGGCTTTGTTGCCAGTAACAGTTCTTAAATAAATGGAATTTACAGATTTTTTTTTTTTTTTAATCCCTTAAATCATACATTGTTCTAAAGACTTTTTGCTGTTTTAGTATAGAGCCAAGCTCCCCACATTAGCAAATCTTTCTCTTTTTCTTGGCCAGCCTAGAAATAGTATTAAATTCTCATGTAACAGACAGAAAATATGTGGTTCATATTTTGGGAACAACTGCTGAAAAGAACTGAAAAGGATGGCACTGACAAAAGATTGTTTGGACTGCCAGGCTAGTAAAAGGTACATTTTGCTATAAATGTGCTTTATTCACATCAGTAAGATTGATTGCTCTATGCAGAGTAATTGTCTGGAAGGTGTCCATTTCAGAGCAAGAACTCTAAAAAATAAAGTAAAATAATAGTACAGTTGAGATAACAGCTAAGACTCTCAACAGTACTCAAGGTACACTCCTGGAAGAAGTGGGCACATGTGAATCTTTGCAAGATAGTCACCATGATGAGCATGGCTAATTACAGTGGTAAATCCTCTCTCTTCTGTGTTCAGATGGACTGCAACCAGCTGTGGATGAGAGAGATGTACAGAAAATGGATAAGTCTTAAAGCAGATTACCATGCCCAGTGCTGCAGCATATGGTGCAAGAGAAGCTGAAGGAGCTGGGTTTGTTTAGACCAGGATGTCTGAGGCAGAGGGACTAGGTGGGGTAGGGCTAAGGAGAGGGGATCCAAGTGCTGTCCTTCATTGGAGGGTTGTTACATACAAGACAGTGCAGGTTTCTCTCAAAGGAGCACAACAAAAGGACAAGATGCTGGAACAGCTCAACTGGTAGACTGAGGAGTCTCCATTACCAGAAATTTTTGGAACCCAACTGTAAAAGGTGCTCAGCAACCTCATTTAGTTTTGAGTGGGAGCTGCTCTGAGCACAGAGCTGGACTAGGAGGCTTCAAGAAGTCCCTTCTAACAGAAATTATTGCATAATTTCAGTTATGCTCTCAGAAGAAGGCTTTTTACACTCACTTGCTTATTTGTACCAGAGCAAAAATGCATTCTGGGTCACCTGCAGTAAAATGCATAAAAATTACTGATGGGTTGAACAGAAAACTGTTTTTCAAGGAGATTTCTTTTAGAAATCTCTTGTAATTAGCTGGTTTTATTTTCCCTTTCTTACTGATTTGCTGGTTTTAATCAAAACCAACGATTAAACACATATCTGGGATTTAGCTTTCAACAACCTCTGAAGCTACACCAGTCAACATTCTAAATACAGGATAAAAAAAGTGCAAGCTGCACAAGCTGGACCTGCCTCAAACCACAATGTCCTGCAAGAGTGAGAAGTCCTGAGCAGACCAATTGGGACAGCGTGATTTCACACAGGCTTTGGATTACTATAGCTTCTGGAAGGACTAAAATAACTCTGTGACAGCTACATGATTAGCTCTGGGAGAGTAGCTCATATCCAGAGAGCCTGTGCTTTGTGGACTGTGATGATGAAATCCGCTTAAGAGGTCCAAAAGTAGAATAATGCAGAGTCTTCTGGAAGAAGGGTCTGGCTACTCAAGGTATTAAGTAATTAGCATAAAATATTTTTTTCAAAAGACATAGCAGTAGTTTAGTCTAAGTAGTTTTAGTGCCACTTGTTCTACAACCACTGTTAACGATATGAAGTGTGAAGTTCTCAGAGGGGAAAACCAAGGACCAGATATGCCATATAAGCATATTAATTGCTCCTGAAGAGAGGAATGAATTTGACAGAGATAGAATTCATAAGGTTGGACCCTTTATACGACAGGTACTGAAACAGAATTTAAAACAAAACAAACAAAAGCAAAGCAAACAAACAAGAACACAAACAAAACAACAAAACAAGACTCAACCACCCAACTTAACGCTGCTAAGAGGGTCTTTGAAGGTGTCTCACTTCAGCCAGAGCAGAAGGGAGCCAGACGCTCCCCGCCCTCGATGAACAGACGGCTGAGGGGCCCGATCCCCCGGCCGACCACG
>VWZY01013410.1:428139-440158 GCA_013399075.1 Chloroceryle aenea | reverse complement strand
AGTGGTTAAAGGGTAAATAACAAATTGCTCTTGCTTTTGTTTGCAATATAGGATATTAATGTATTTGTGAGGGTTTTTACTTGCTTTCTATCCTGACTTCTCTGATCAAATGACGTTATTCCTACTTTTCCCCCAAATAGTTTCTCTTCTCCCACCCACGTTAGGCTAGTTAACTGATTAGTTTGTTCTTCAGAAGGCCTGGAAATATATATTTAGCTGCTTGTTCTGTGGCAAATACTTGAAGAGCCTTGCTCCACATGTCTGTAGTACAGAGCCATTTGGCATTGAAATGTCACCAAAAAAACCCCAAACGTTTTTTGGTAACATTGTTCTTGGAATGAAAACATGGAACACACTGATTTTGTTCAGTAATGGAATCTGTATTTGCTAACTTCTTTACTAATGAGGGTTGTGTTCTGCCTGGAACAATTTCACGAGTACAGGTTGTCTAATTCTGTCACTTTTAGTTACTGTGCTAACGATTTTTACAAGACTGAGGCTTCTAAAGTATAGTCAATTACAGTACCCTGCACAGAGTATTCAGATGTTTCCTAAGTGTCTTTGGTAGTGGATAAAGCCCCAGATATTTTTGGAACTAACTCACTTCACTGAGAAATGAGAAGGGGCAAACATGAGAGCAAATTACCATCCTTCTAGGAGGAGTATCGTAGGCAGGAAGTAACTTGATGGTTCTGAGCTTGCAGCTTTGTGTGCCTGCTAAATCACAACTGACAAAGAGACTCGAGAAAAGCTCCCTGTTAGATGAAGTCAGTGGCATCTGTATGGCCATGGGAAGGGTTCCAGGAAATGGCAGAATTCCTGCTCGGCTCCAGGTAAAGAATGAGCGACAAATCCCAACATTCCCCGATTGTGAGCGTGGCTTCCTCTCTGGTGCCCCTGTAGCTTGAGCAGCTTTTCCCAGATCAGCAGGGTCTGCTTTGAAAACGGAGCTCATAGTAACACAGCTAAAAAGCAGGATTGAACTATACCAGAGTCACCATGCTCATAACAGGGTAAAATAACACAATTGCAGCTTAAAGTGAGGAGAACCCCAGTGTTTCTAAATAAACCTTTTCTGGGCTGCAGCCTCTCCATATGTATTAAAAGGTAACTAAGTCATGAATGGACGCTACTTCGGATAAAGCCACGTGAGGCTGGTAGCTATTCTGAAAGCTGAAATCCTGGTTAGTGCACTAAAATCAGCAAAAAGACTTTAGATCCTCAAACTTTCCTGTTTATACACCCCCAGATTTCTATTCCCGGTAAAGCCTGTTGTGTAGCTGTCAGAGATACTCTCTCTAATTTGCTTTAAATGGGGGGGAAGGATCATCCAACTGTTTTACTGTTGAGCCAAAGAGTACAGATAAAGTTTTGCTGATAACAGCAAAGACTCTTACAAATGCAGTTCTTTGATTTACTGTCTTTTTCTTTCACCTTTCTGCGAAATACAGCGTGGATTGGCTCTGATGGGCAGCTTGCCATTCAGCTTTGGATGCTTCCATCGGTCGCTGGCTGATTCTCCCAGATAGTGATCTGGAATGTGGTCAGATTCCACTTGGTGATTAGTTGAGGTGCTGTGATAAGTTTCTTAACAGGCAAGCAGCAACTTTTGACTTGAAAACCATCTAATTTTCCATAGTTTGTATAGCTTCATGTCATTTCCTGCTGTGTTGCAGCCGTTTCTAATAATGGGAAATAAGAGCTCTGCATTTGGAAGATGAGGATTAGATTCCTACCACCATGGATTCAAAAGAAGTCAGTTCCATTCTGTCTTTGTTGCCCTGTCAGTGAAGTGGAGGATTTTGTCATCCTCGAGTATTTGTGCTGGGGGCGAGTACCGGTTGCTGCGTGTCTCTAGTGTGAAAGTGTGTTACAGGATGAACACCCTGCAGTCACGCAGACTCTTCTGCTCACTCCTGCTGCTCTGAACCTCTGTCGTGCTCAAAAGTAGCCTAGAACTTCTTCCATCCCCAGGTTTGGGTGCTGAGGAGCTGCTTTTCAGTTTGTTACGAGTCTGAAATGGTCTGATCAAAGATGGTAGTGTCTGCAGTAAAGCAAAACCTTTTTTACATCGGCTGCTTTCAAGTTATTTATTCCCTTTGTGCTTGTGTTGCAAAACTGAATGAGAAACTGTCACTGGGAAGTGCTAAAAAACAAGATTTAAACCAACTTTGTGGTATTTTTGGAAATGTCTCTGGGATTGCAGGCATCTTCATGTAAAATATGGTAAAGCTGAGACTTTTTTAATAAGCTAGAAAATGAACTGGTCTCCTGATAGACTCTCTTCTTGGACTGAAAACATTCTATAGAACTTGATTCTGGCACTTCCACTGACAGCATTTCAGCTGCTTTTAATGTAATACTGAAAGAAGAGGAGATGTTTGGATCACTGCAATACCTACTATTTTAAAATATTTTTGTGGTTTTTTTGTTATTCTCTTCCCATGTCCGTTTCATATGAACCTTGAATGAAGTAATAGACTCTTCTATAGCAGCATTTACCTTTGTTAAATGATTGCAGGGCACAGACCTGAGAACTGGAAAATGTTAGTGATGGGAATTGGTGGAGAGGTTTCTTGTACTCGACATGTTGTGTGGTCTTCTGACTGCTGTGCCTTCTGGAACCCACAGTTCTTGACCCATCTACCCTTCACAAAGCAGCATATAAAAGTTATCCTAGATCCTGGCAGCTGCGCTTTGGACTAGCTCTGCTTGCACCAAAATGACAGGGAGCATCGAGATCTTGCTCTTCTGCCTTTCCCTTCCTTTCCCCTCTGCTGGGCTGCTGTTGTACTGCACACACCTCTGCTTGTAGTACACGTACATTTTAGAGTCCCTGTCTCTAGTTGCCTTCCAGCACTTTTCCTCCTTGTCTTGGAAGTTGAAACCTGTGTTCGAGTCAGTACCTCTGCAGAAACCACTCAGGCTCCAGGGAGGGATCTTTTCTGTAGTCTTTTTCATCCAGTGGAGAACTTGTTTGTCCAAAACCTTTAATTCTTGTACAGTGGAGAAGATTTTACTTGTTAAAAAACTGCCTGGACTGGACATTGACATTCAAGCTCTTGGAAAAATCTTGCTTAAGAACAGGAGCATTTCTGCCTAAAAGAGGATGGGAATATATTACCCTCTGGAAATAGTGCAGCAGTATGTTGAGACAACATAAATAAAATATTATTTGAAATGGGCTGACTTTTTTCCTCAACCGATTAATCTTTAGCTTGTTCCACTGTCAGCTCCAAGCTGTCATTTCTGAAGGGTTATTTTTTTATGCACTGAAAGAACAAATGTGTATGTACAGTAGTACTGAGCTGCTCTCTTGACTTTCTGACCAAGCTGCCAATTAGTATCATCCTGTCTGATCTCTACAAGCTGCCTTGTTTTGGTCCAAAGCAAAGAAACTGTAAACACAACACATTTTTCATAGTATATTATTTTTGTCTGTCTTAGTGGGACTAAGTGACTTGAAGACTGAGAAAAACCTTTTAAGTCATTCAGGCTGAACATCCTGAGCTTCCTTGCCAGCTCTTTCATCACGGATGAGAAAATCCATGCACTAAAAATACAGATTTCTCAAACTAGTATGCACTTCTGCATATTTGATTCTTCTGAAGCCAAAAATAATTACGTTCCCCCCCAGCTTTTCAGGATATATGGGTCAATGTTAGAAGAAACTGAACACTGCTTGTTTCTTCTGTGCTGATTCCGTGTTGGATGAAAGTGGTCCAAATGTCATTGCCAGGCAGCGTGCTGCGGAACTGAATCAAACTGTCCTGTTCTTGCTTCCTCCTGATACCGGTGCTAGTGACTTTGTGAACTTCAGTAAAGCCTCGTTTTATCCTGTCAAGGTTTCCTCTGAGCAGGAGACTAAACCTGCATGAAGGTTATACTGGTTTGACAAAAAGACCTGGGAGAAACATAGGAAACCTGTATCTGAAACAATCAGTTCTCAGGTCTTCCTTTAATCTTCAGCAAAAATGAGTGCATATGCTTTATTCATGAGCTTCAGTGACTCAGTGCATTACATACTCTGTATAATATTTATACTTTCTAATTTATGGAGGTGAGGAACAGTTTGGTTTTCACAATTTCTAAAAAGACAAAATCCTAGAAAGTTAAATTTTTGGCTTCTCAGAAAATGAAATACAAGTATATTGTATTAATCTCAAAACAAAGGCAAGCTGTAAAATTTAAGAGTGGGGGAAAATTGAACCTTTCTAACTCAGCCAGCTGATGGCTTTATTCTATAAATTCCTGTTATTGCTTCTGGATGTTTGGCATTTTGAGTAAATTGCTTGTTGCTTGGAGTGTTTGCATTACTGTATGGATGAAAAAAATCACTGGATGAAAAGCCTCATGCATGATAAACTGCTGTGACAGATTTAACTTTCATTTATATGCTTCATTACTTAAAATATTTTAATGGAAGATGTGAAGCTTCATGGTAATTCCAGTGTTTCCATGTAATGTCAGCGTCAAGGGATAATACACAGACAGAAGAATAAAGGAGTGTGTAAGACTTGAAAGATACCACTTAAAGTCATGACTTTTGACCTACAATTAAAGTCCCTGTCAGTACAGATTGTAATTTGAACTAAAGATTTAATTTTGAAGCTTGCTCGAGCAAAGATTGTGGTGTTTTGGGGTATCATTAGTGATTCTCTAGGGCAGCCTCTGCCACTGTCATTAGGGTCTCTGGGAATTAGTGTACAGGGTAGAATTGTTTTGGTAGTAACCCTGCAGGTGCTGGTACAGATTGTGTCCAGTGACCCTTGATGTTGTGGGTGGCTATCACAGTCATTATTTTATTCTCAGTCTAGGTAAGATGCACGCTGACGGAACAATGCTCTCTACTCTTGATCAGAGGCTTGCTCCTTTGTAGGAAGCTTCTGTGCTAATGTGCATTGTAATCCATTTGCAACAATCCATTTTATTCTTGCTGTTCCTAAAACATGCCCCCGATGCCCCCCAGCTTTTCCATCTGCAGTTCTCACCTCTTGATTTCATCTCGTACAAGGTGACAGTGACAGTACAGAGATCTGAGTCATCTGTAGCATCCAGACACTGCACTCTGATGTTAAACTCTATCAAGGGAGCTAGACTGACTGGGTATCTAAAAGGTGATTTAGGAATTCAGGATATTCCCTAGATTCTTGTATCCAAAAGGGTTTGGGGCTTATTGCTTGTGATTTTTATTCCCCCCACCCCCCAAACTAAAGACCAGGGCTTTTGGGATCACAGCGTAGATTCTTCATGTACGAGTTGTACCCAGTAAAGTCCCCTAACCAGGCAACAGGACCAGGGCAGTGATTTTTGTTCCTGGAGGTGTTGTCAGAGTCTTTCCAGGCATCTGAGCCTAAAGTTCTGAGGTCATTTGGCTTTGATGCAGCTAAACCAGTGGGTTATGTTGTAAAGATGACTGCTCTTACTCCATAATCTTAATGGAATTTGCTACAGGGTTTGTTTTTTTTTCTTCAGCCTTATCAGCACTTCATGTTGCCACTGGTTTTGACACGGAATAAAAATAAAATAAGCTTCACTGGTAATGGCATAATGGCAGGGTTTTATTTAGCCTTATCCATACCCTGATAAATGCTGTTAGATGCAGTTTAGCCATAGCTACTGCATCACTGCCAAGGAAATATTCTTTGTATTTCTGGGCAACAAATCTTGGGGGAAATAGATAAATGGGGGGAAAGATGAGCAGCTGTATAACTACTTCATTAAAAAAAATACAGTTGCGTTGTCCAAGATGAGTTTTGTAACTAAATTGAACTAAACTGATGCTATTTAAAATGTGACATTTAACAGGGGAAGTGTTGAGCTGTGAATTCTGTTAAATGACAGTAGCATGCAACCGAAACAGAACATACTACCCTTCCTCTGGTGAGACAGCAGTGCAGTCTCACCTCATCAGACTGACATTATCCTGTTATCTTCTCATTCTGTATTACAGTGGCATTTAGGCTCTTAAAATAACAAGAGGGATATTGCTGATTTTGATAACTTGAGTTCTGATTCCTTCCAACAGTGCGAGGATCAAAACCTGGCAAAAACGTCCAACTTCAAGAGAATGAAATTAGAGGGCTGTGCTTGAAATCCAGAGAAATCTTTCTGAGTCAGCCTATTCTGCTAGAACTTGAAGCTCCCCTGAAAATATGTGGTGAGTACCATGATTTTGATTTGATGCTCAGTGGGAGGTGCCAGGTAAATGCAGATCTTGAGCAGAGAACAAATTCCAGATACTGCTTTCACCTAGGAGGGTGGGAGGAAGTAACAAATGTGAGAATTGGAGTGGGAACCAAAATAATCCAAACTGAAAAAGCAGCGGGTCCAGTTTCACCAGATCTCTCGGGGAAGGGATTTACATGAAGTCTTGCAAAGGAGGATTTGTATTGAGGAAATAATGCTTGGCCCAGTCATGACTGAACAAGGGGAAACAAAAGAGAACTGCAGTAGTTTATTGCAGCTGCTATTCAGAGTTGGATAGTTTGACAAGATTTTGAAATCCTGCTGGAAACTTCAATTTCTGTACTCTTTGGTAGAATTACTGCAGTTTGGTTTCACTCTGCTTGTACCCAGTGGTGCTCATTTTGCATTCGACGTGTCTGATTATGCTAAAAGAATGAAGAATGCCAAAATAAGCCTCAATAAATGCACTTTTAAATGCTTCCAGTAAACAGCATTTTCTCCTATTTTAGCACTGAGGAAGTAGCTTGTTCAATATTTATAAGATTGGTTGTCTAAAAGTCATGATTTAGTGTTTTGGTTGTCAGAAACAAAACCGTGATTTAAATCAAAGACATGAAGACCAATTTCACTTTCAATACAGCTTCACTGCTAGAATTTGAATTGCTGGGTGTTTCAAGAATATATCAGAGGTGGTACAAAGGAAAGTGAATTCCCCAAGCAGTCAGTTTTCCATCAGCATTACTGACGCTGTGCGGAAACACCAAGAACGAGGTGAAGATTCCCAATCTCACAGCCACCAATCAAGGAAAGGATTTGACTGGATGTTGGGGTTTCATTCAAATGAACAGTTGGTTTCTCAGAATCTTGATTTTTGTTTTACATGCACGTGAATGTTTTTAAGCAGCTAGGTACTCAGTCTTCGTGCAACTATCCGTTACGTGACAGATGTCAAACTTCAGAGTGCGGTAATTTTATAGACGTTAAGCTAAACTATAATTTTGAAGTATGTTGTAGACAGTATCTAACTGCAAGCTTTTTTCTGTCTGAAGTGTCATTCATTTGCTCTTCCTCTGGAGTCAAAGAATGTAGCAGAGGGTCCCTTACGTGTTGTTTCTGAATGCTCTTTACAGGTGACATACACGGACAGTACTACGACTTGCTTCGGCTCTTCGAGTATGGTGGTTTTCCACCAGAAAGCAACTACTTGTTCCTCGGCGATTATGTTGACAGAGGAAAGCAGTCGTTAGAAACAATCTGTCTTCTCTTGGCCTACAAAATAAAATACCCAGAGAATTTTTTCCTCCTTAGAGGGAACCATGAATGTGCCAGCATCAATAGAATTTATGGGTTTTACGACGAATGTAAGTAGTACAGACGCGTGTGCGAGGGGGCAGTGTTATTTATCAGCTGCTGTGTTAACTGACAGTTCTCGCTGGTACATGGTGTTAAAGTTCTTAAGGTCATCTGATGAGAGAATGTTACTAGATGTGCTTTACAAAAGTTCTCTGTTCTTTCATCCGAGGGAGGATGATGATGTTACAGCTGAACTTGGAGCACGGGCTGGTATTTATCGTGGTTAGGTTACCATGCTTGTCATCTACTTCAGATGAAGACCTATAACTTTGTCATGTTAAAAAAAGAACCAAAAAACTGTGCCCTTCTCTGATGTGACCCTGCTGTACTGCGTGCTGTTGCTTTGGCCAAAACCAGCCTTTCCTTTCATAAATGGGGCACAGTGTGTGTGAAGCCCTTCAGCACAATGTGTGCTTGGATTGAGCACTGCATATTTGTCCTTCAGTAGGCGCCTTCAGCTGCAGAAGGTGTTACTTGAACCAGTGCATCAGCCTTTTGACATAAATGTGCTTGTGTTTATTTGGCATCCATACAAATGCAGTGTTAATGTGCAGCTCTGTCACTGAGTGTATCAGTCCGTTGGGACGGAGCCTGTACGTAGACCTTACCCTGACGAGTAATTCTGCTGTGAAGCAGAAGCAGATGTTTGTGTTTCAAAGGAGGTGACTTTAAAAATCCAGATAATGTACAGGAGATGGAACTGTTAAATTAATGGAGCACTGAAGCTCTCTCCCAGTTCACACTGTGGGACATACTTGGCTCGTGGCTCAGAAGATGTACTCTCCATGTCTTGTTCTCCTTCAGTGAGGAAACAAAGATGTCTGGTATTTCAGAGCTGACTCCTCAGAGATTAATCACTGGCTTAGTCATATATTGCAAATATGCTCGGGGTTCATGTCTGTTGGGAGAGTCCCTTTGAAAGTAAAATTGCAGCAGTTTCATTTTTCAGTCCTGTTTCTTTGCCCGGAGAGACTTTATGGGGTAAAGCACTAGCAGGAGTTTAAAGAAAATCTGCTTTCCAAGAATTGCTGCCTTGCCCTGAAGAAAACAGTAAATGACAAAATGTTCTGAAACTGATGAAATTCTCCAAGGGATAATTTTCCAAAGCAAAATCAGGGACTGAGGAGACTTGTGCTATCCTCAGCACGTTTCAGAGGCTCCGCTGCCCTGAGACACAAGTCCTTAGTAAACTTAAGGCAGCCATGCTGGGTTGGTTGTGGTTGTGTTAGAAAAGCACACTGTTTTTTCTCTCTCTTCCCCTCCAGGTAAGAGAAGATACAATATTAAGCTGTGGAAAACCTTCACGGACTGTTTTAACTGTTTACCAATTGCAGCCATTGTGGATGAGAAAATATTCTGCTGTCATGGGGGTAAGAGTTCCATAGCTGGCGTGCAGGAAACAGTAACACTCGAGTAGCCTTCTTCGTGGCAAGTTCATGGTTCCATTGCTGAACCTTCATAACTTCAGGGATTTTTTCTCTGCTTTGGCTTGTGTATGAGATGGGGTGAGCTTGATTCGTGTCAGCTTAGTGAATCATTGAGCTGTGGTTCTGTGGCTTCGGACAACAATCAGTTTTCCCTTCTATTCCAAAAGGCATCTTTAATAGTCTCTCCTTTTGAGTAAAGAATCCTTGTAGTTTATTTTGTGTTTCTAGGACTAGGAGTTTTATGTCCCTTCTGAAAACATTTTCACAGAATGGTTTGGGTTGGAAAGCACCAGGAAAGGTGTTTCAGTAGAATCCCACCACCACGGGCAGGTCAGGCTGCTCAAAGCCCCATCCAAGCTGAGTGCTTTGGAATTTCATCGGTAGGAATTGGCTCTGTTGTGCCCTCTGATACCCACTTGGTGCAGCCCTTCCAAAGGATCCAATCCAAACCACACCTTCAATGTTTTAGCACATTTACTTGCAAGCAATTGCAGTTACCTGGGGAGAAGTAGCAGTGGAATGAGGTCTGTTTGAGATGGTTTCATCTTTCTAAGCCTGATGGTTACAATAAACACACCCTGTGATTTCTGCTGTTAACGCCTCTTTTGCTTAACAGCCTTTTTAACAGATGCTTGCAGAATGTTACAGTGAGATTATTGTAATCCTGTAAAATGTGGAAATGGCTTTGCTTATCTTGCTTCCACTTATCTTGCTGCCCCTAAATCTCCTAGAAAGTGACTTGTCTTCTGTTACAAAAGCTTTAAAACAAATGCCAGATTAAAAACCCGACAGCTAACGTTGCCACTGAACTGGGTAGAATTGCAGTGGTGAATCGGTTGGAATGCAGATTATTTTTGTCTTGGAATTAATACCTCGGGCTTGCAGAGCAAAGCTGGACTAAGATGTGAACCGTGCATGTCTTAACTCTGACCAGGTTTGTCACCAGACCTTCAGTCCATGGAGCAGATAAGACGAATTATGCGACCCACTGATGTACCAGATCAAGGTCTACTCTGCGATCTCTTGTGGTCTGACCCTGACAAGGATGTCTTGGGCTGGGGTGAAAATGACAGAGGAGTGTCCTTCACATTTGGTGCTGAAGTCGTTGCTAAGTTTCTCCATAAACATGATCTCGATCTCATATGTAGAGCTCATCAGGTACTTCAATTTTGTACATTAAACCACAGAATAATTCAGGTTCAGAGGGACCTGAGGTGGTCATCTGGTCCAGCCCTACACACGTGTGCTCAACACAGGACAAACCAGTTTACGCCCGACTTGCTGGGGGTCTTGTCCAGCCAAGTTTTCAACACTCGCAAAGACAGAGATCCTGCTGTCTCTGAACAACTTGTCCCAGTGCTCAATGACCCTTGTTAGGAGCATTTTTCTCTTAATACATATAAACTGTGGCTCTGATTCCCGAACAAGGTTGTCTCGGAGCTGGCAGAATCCTGTTTTTCTCACTGCTAGTGGACCGGATGAACTGGATTCTGCAATGGTCTTCCTGGTTTGGTGTAGAAATCTGGAGCTCGTGCTCCTCAGCTGTAGCCAGTTTTTCAGCTGCTGGCTCTGTCAAAGCTGCTTTGCACCTTGGCAGGAGGAAATTGTCCTGGCTAATATTTCTCCTCTCCTCTCTAAAGGTGGTTGAAGATGGATATGAGTTTTTTGCAAAAAGGCAGTTGGTAACTCTCTTCTCTGCCCCAAATTACTGCGGAGAATTTGATAACGCGGGTGCCATGATGAGTGTGGATGAGACTCTAATGTGCTCTTTTCAGGTACGGCATCTGAGGATTTTACTCCTCCTTAGTGTACTCCCACTCTAAATGTGCTCTAGTGGATTGGATGTGTTCCTGTTACAAGCCCATAAGGCTTGGTGCAGGTCCACATACCCAGGGCTGTGCTGGCGCTGGGGTGAGCCCCTGCTGCTGTGAGTAGATGAGCTGTTTCACCCTGGAGCTCACCTGTCCTGCAGCACCATCAGCTGCTCTCACCAGCTGCCACTGGCAGGGGCTCTGGGCCAGCTGCTCCGAGCCCTGTCCTGGCTCAGAGTGTCCTCACTCTTCATTCCCGACCTGTCCAGTTGACCCATCCAACACCTTTACCGGTGAATTCATTGTCTGATGGCAAGAAAGCAGAGACTCTCTGCTAAACAACTGAACTGTCTTTTCAGATCTTGAAACCTGCGGAGAAGAAGAAGCCCAATTCCAGCAGACCTGTCACACCTCCCAGGGGTATGATCACAAAACAAGCGAAGAAATAGTGGCTCTGGCTCTGCCTTGTTGGGACTTGTACCATAGTATATAACCTCCCTTTTTAAACTGTCGTGTGCTGTTCAGCTTGCTCAACATAGATAAGTGTGTTTGTGGTTTTCCTTTTGATTCGATGAATGGCATTTGCTGGTTGTAACAGCGAATGAAAGACTTTTTCCTCCCTCCCAGGAAAAGGGTTTTAAAACCTCCCTTCTGTTGGTGTTCCAGCTGTACACTCCGCGGCCTCTCCTCTCCTCACGGGTAACTGTACAACCGCCTCGGTCTGTACCAGGAGTAGTGTAAATGCTTGTTTTCTTCTTTAGGATCTAAAGAGGGCGCTCGTGTGCTGTGAGAGTAGGGATTTGTTACTGTTGGAAACGACATACTGTTTATACAAACCACTGTGAACTTTTTTTACGTTCAATTTTGTTTTAAAGGGATGGCTTTTTTCTTTAAGGTCCTGTCATGTACACATTAGTTTTATTGCTGTCGACATTAGAAATAACCTTCACCCCTGCCAGCGGCACTGGTATGATGTATATTTAATTCCAACACACCCCCCTCTCCCTATCCTTCCAACGACAATTAAAGCCATTGTTTTAAGCCTTTGTGTCTCTTTCCTGAAGCCAAAGTTCACTTAGAAAACTGGCGCTGCAGGACCCTCCCCACCACCACCTCTCCAGAGCTTTCCGGTCGCACTTCCTCTGGCAGAGCCGAGGAAAGGCCGCGCTCCATCCCCGTGACCACGCCGTTCCCCTGCGTGCGTCAGGCGGACGGATGGAGGGGTGGGGGGGTGGCTGG
>VWZY01013410.1:403598-423354 GCA_013399075.1 Chloroceryle aenea | reverse complement strand
TGGTGGGGCCGCGACAGGGAACACCCCGAGCAGCCGTGGAAGGAGCCGCTCCTGTGGCCCTGCTCAGCACCGAGCTGCAGCCAGGGTGCTCTGAAGCTGTGGGGTTGCTCCTTCCCCTCACTGGGTGCCCACAGGGATGAGCTGAAGCCGGGATGCCCAAGGGTGAGGTTGGCTCTGGGGATGCAGGGAGGATGGAGTTGCCTGCCAGCCAGGCTGAAATGTGGGATCACCTGCTTATTTTGCCTGCAAAGGCTGAAATAATGGGGTCATCTGATGGTAATGAAGGGAAATTATGGCTGTTCTTCAGCTGGGTGCTGTGGTGGAAGGGTGAGGATGCCCCAGTTACCTGCTGCTACTGCTGCCACCTGAAGGGACTCGGGCAGCTCTGGGAGGGGTTTGTCAACAGCCTGGTCCAGCGTGTAGGGGATGAGAGAGCAAATGAAGGGGAGGAAATCACCTTCTTCCAACTCCTGACCAATAACCTCCATCAATCAGTGTCTGAACAGAGACAGTGGCTCTTGCCAAGAGGAAATCAGCAGCTGCCTCCTCTCTCGTCACGAGATGCGAGAGAAGGGCTGGTGTTTGTTGTTTCTTTTTTTTTTTTCCCCTCTTGTGATCGAAGCTTTGTTTTGAGATGTTTGGAAATACCTCACGAGAAAGTTCCTCATTGTAGAGCAGCACAACAGGGTGCAGACAGCACTGGGGAGGGTGGTGAGGGGGTCTGTGAAGCACCGTGGGAGGTGATGCAAAAGAAGCAGCACCACTGTTAAGTAATTTCCTGTCATCTGGGCCCATCTGCACTGGCCGGTGGTGTCTGAACCGAGTGTCACGTTTTTGTCACGCTCCTGTGGTGAAATGAGGGAGATTTGGTGTCCTGAGCAGGGAGGTGACGCTCTGCTCTTGTCCCCTAGGTGTTTGCAGGGTGATGCCAGCTTGATCCAGCCATGTCCAGGTACCTGAAGCACTTCACGGTGGTGGGCGACGACCCCGTGCAGTGGAGCAACAACTATCAGAAATGGGAGGAGGAAGAGGACAACGGGGAGAAGCAGCCGGATTCCGAGGTCCCCAGGACCCATGTCTCCTTCCGGGACATTATGAAAAAGCTCTTCAGATCCCACAGATTTCAGGTGAGGCAGAACAAGCCCAGACTGAGGGGAAATAGGGGTGAGACTTGACCAAAAGCATCTGTGACCGCAGAGCTGATGTGGGATGGAGCTCAAGACGGGCTGAGAGTGGCACCAAGCTCGAGAGCTCTCGTGGTGACTGAGAGAGCAGCTGCTGCCCCGAGCTGGGCCATCCTGTCGGAAACATGCTGCTCTGCAGTGGGCACAGATGTTTCCTGGGTGGTGACAAGCACTGGTGCGTGCTCCCCCTGACACCCCCCCACCCTAACCGGTGGGAAGTGAGTGGGTTTGGTGGAGAGTCAGGAGATTTTGCCTGGGTGAGGCTTTTTAGAGGAATAACCCACTGAGCAGGGGCTGTGGGGGTGGAAGTCCTGGGTGGGAGCAGCAGAAAGCTCCCTGAAATGCAAGCAGCCAAATCAGGGACACAGGGCGTGGGGACAAGTTTAGCTGAAGGCTGTGTCGGCTCCTCTCACTCATCAAGCTGTGTTGGGAGAGGGCTTCATGGTGCTGCTTCTCTGACAGGTCGTGGTTGTCTGCTTGGTCATCGTGGATGCCTTGTTGGTCCTTGGGGAATTGCTTATGGACTTGAAAATCATCCATCCGGACAAATACAACATAACCCCAAAGGTAAAATGCAGGGAACTGTCGGCGTGAACTGTGATTTCCCTCCCTGGTGGGACAGAGACTGGCAGGACCTCAACCTTCAGCCTTGCCGAGCCAGGAGTCACAGAAGTGCAGACAAAGCTCTTGCAGGGACTTGTGTGGCAGCCCTGCGGTGTCAACCTGGCTCGGCTCACACCGGTCCGTGTGGCAGCTTTGTGTCTCCTCGGGCTGCTGCAGAGCTCTTGCCACTCCTCTCCTGCTCTGGCTTACCCCAAACCACTGGCTGCCCAGCTCTGCTTGCTCTGGTTGTCCCCAGCCCTCCTGGTAGAGCCAAGTCAGACGTGCCCGTGAGCGGTGGAGGTTTGGTGGAGGTTTTCCAGCCTGCTTGTGTGCACACAGGAGGGGTTTCCCACCTTACACTTGTTCTGTCTTTTCCCAGGTTTTCCACTACCTCTCCCTTTCCATTTTAACCATCTTCCTGGTGGAGGTGGGGCTTAAAATCTTTGTCTACCGCCGGGAGTTCTTCCACCACAAGTTTGAAGTGCTGGACGGGGTTATTGTCATCGTGTCCTTCATCTTCGACGTCGTCCTCATCTTCCAGGAGCACGAGTTAGAGGCTGTGGGGCTCCTGATACTCCTGCGGCTGTGGCGGGTGGCCAGGATTATCAACGGTGGGTGCTTGTGGCCAGTCAGGAACTTCTCCTGGTGTGCAAGTTGGATTGGCTGATCTTGCTTCAATCGTCTGGGCTCCTGTCTTTGTTCCCTTCTCAAAGCCACCTGCGAGACCGCGGGGTCTGGCAGGGCCAGCTCAAGAGTTATGCCCGTGCTGTTTTCATTGCTGGAGCCTGGTCTTAATTAAGCTGTCATTTCTTTAGAGCAGCAAAAAGCTGCTGCTTGTGTTGGTGAGGTGCCTTGGTGATGGAGGGAAAGCAGCTGGCTTAGGCTAGTGGGGATCCTCAAGCTCTAGAATGGCAGCATTGGGCACATTCCCCTAAAACCAACCCACAATCTGCCCTTGCAGCCCCTCCCTCCTGGAGGGGGATGGCTCGTGTCTGAAGGTTGCATTGTAGGATCCTTTTGGTGATGTTTGACAGGGGGAGTGGGGTGGAAACCTGCCCTCCTGAGCAGAGTGGGGTTTACTGCTCTGAAGTTCTGCTGTGACTCCCTCATCCCCTCCAGGAATGCTGCAGGGAACGTTCTGATCTCGCCCGGGATCTTTCTTGTGTGGATTCAAAGGGTTTACCAGAAGAAGAGGAATGTATAATAATATAGAACAGTAATGTCCCCAGATCAGACTTCACTGATTCTGTCATTGTAAATTGTTGCAAACAGATGTGAATTCAAAATCCTGTGAAAAATGTGTAGCTGGAAACTTTTTTCTTCCTTCTCTGGGAAAGGATTTGGGGATTCAAAAATTGTGGCAGTGGGATTATCCCCAATTCCTGCATGAAACCTCAGCTCGGGTGCTGTCCTGTGCCTCCAAGTGCACTTTGGGTGAGAGCTCTGTGAGTGGGAATAAAAGGAAAGGATGGCTGGGGCCGTATCCATCCCTGCAGCCCCCCACTGCTGTCTGATGGGGGAAAAGGGAAGATGTGAGAGTGCCCTGCAGCTCTTTTTACTTCAGAGTGAAAGTCAGAGAGAAGCCAGGTGAGTGCACAGCTGCAGGAGCCACGGGAGCCTTTCTGTCTCTTAACATGCTGGTTTACAGCTGAAAACCAGCATTGCATTTACAAGTGAATCCCCTTACCCTTGGGGTGCTCCTGATTCCCCCCCAAGCTTTTTCTCTGTGCCCTCTTCTCGGAGCAATGCTGGGGACAAAGAACATCTTCCCCCAGCTCTGGGTGTTGTGTGTCTCAGCTTAGGCACAGCTTGCTGCCTTCAGTCCCCGTGGATGGCAAGGGACTGGGGTACAGGCAGGTGGGGGCTGTTTGATGTTATCAGTGCAAATAAGCAGCATCGTTGCTTTGTCTGCAGAGAAATGAACCCCCAAACCCCAAGCCTGCTGCCTGCAGCTCTAGAAACACGGGCACGCGTCGGCGCCTTCGTGCGCGTCGTTCTGTCGGCAGCTGGCAGAGAGCTCTGCTGTGGAGGGAGAACGTGGTGTTCTTGATGCTCTTACCAAGATATTTTTTTTTTCTCCTCTTGGAAAAGAGTGGGAAGAAATTGTCTTTACTGTGGAGGCTGAGCTCACATGTAATAACCTAACAATATTTCAGTGATGCCTCCACTGTAAGGAGAAATTTCGTGTCCTCGCTGCAGCTGCCCAAGGTGAAGCCAGAACCTTAAGGACCTGAGCTGTGTCCTGCTCCAGGGGCCAGAGGGATCAGTCCTGGGGTGGGAATGAGCCTCCTGGCCCAGGCTGTGCTGTGAACTGCTCTTAAAGCAGGGCTCCCAATGATGTGGAACTGGCTGAAACGCAGCCCCTTGAGACAGAGAAGCTGCCAGTTACATCCCGCCCGGGCTCTGCCAAGAGAGTGAATTCAAATCCAGGGTTTGAATGACAGTCTGACTGATTAATTCAGCACAGAGGCCAGACTGCCTCTTCCCAGCAGAGTATCAGTACCTGGATCCCCGGGGTGGATAATTTAAAACCCTCCTCATTAAGAAAAGCACTTGGGAAGGGTGGTTTGAAGATGACAAAGCCAGAGCTCGAGAGGAACATGTTTAACTCCTTGAGTACAGCCCCTGCCTACTGTTAACCTCCAGCTCGTGGCTGTTTTACATTGTAAACCAAATCCTCTGTGAATTGTTCCACAGGAATAATCCTATCGGTGAAGACCCGCTCCGAACAACAAGTGTCCAAGCTCAAGCAAGCAAACCTGAAACTTGCAACGAAGGTGGAACAACTGGAACGCAGCTGCATAGAGAAGGTAAGAAACCATTTGAATGGAAACAAGGTCTGGCTGCTCCCCAGGACAGGCTGGTCTGGGATCCTGTTGCAAGGTTGCCACCGTCAGCTTGGTTTCTTCATCAGCAAGCTGTGGGGTAAGCTGGGATGAAACCATGGCCTTGCCTGGCTTGCCTGGGCTTCCTGGAGCTGCCAAGGGCTGGCTGCTGCCTCTGTCCTACTTGCTTTAGCCAGGTTGCCCTGGTTTACTGCAGTGAGAGACCTTAAAAGAGTTCCCCAGGTTCTCGCAGATCTTCCCACCGCTGAAATCTAAGGGCTGGATTAATGTTTTGACTTTTGTCACCAACAGGAGCAAGCAATCCAGAGGCTTAACAAGATCTTGAAACAGCACGGACTGGTCAGCGAGCTGAAGTAGGAGGCCAGTTCTGTGAGGTGGGAAAGTCTGCCCTGGAGAGTGAAGTCTTGAAAGCTACTGCTTTGCCCTGAAAAGTTTTCCTGTCTTTTTGCTTTCTCCTGTATCGTGTTGTCTATAAAGGTTTGCTCATTGCTTTCTCTTGTGTAGTGTTGCCTATAAACGTTTTCTGTTTGACCAGGCTTTTGATTAGATCTTGGGATTGCACAAATAGTTTGACTGGAAAATTAATCGCGCGTACTCCCGGTAAACAGCGATTTCATCCGACTGTTTTTGTACAGTTGTATAGTCCAAAGTGCAAAATAATTTAATAAAGACCCATCTTTATAAGCTATCCACCCCCAAAAGTACCACTTAATATAAATTAACTTCATTTTCCTGTGATGATGTTCATTGTTTGCAACATCTTGGAGAACCCTGCAGGACAAACGCCGAGAGCTGGGGCTGAAAAGGTCATTTCTTCTCTACCAGCTGGCCATTCATCATGAGGACATCACTCTTTGCCAACCCTTCTCCTCATCTTGTTGGTAGTTTCCTCATTTCTGTTGCTGCTGGTACCCCTTTGCTCCACTCCACTCCTTTAGCAGACAATCAAATCAGCACCAAAATAGAGGCCAACGTGTGGCCTCGGACGCTCGGCGCTGCCTGGGCTCTGACGCTGCGGTCTCGTCTCTCCTTCCATTTCAAGTGTTCATTTGCAGCTCACTGGGCTACGAAGTTCTTTGTTTCCACAGCTCATAAATCATAAAAGAATGAGAATATATAAGAACAGATGCAGGTGAATGGACTGCTGGCAACAGTTAGACTGCAGAAAAGCCACTGAGGAGCACATTCTAAAGGAGCAGGCTGGTGTTTGAGCACAAGGGGAACTTTTTGAGGTGCCAGAAGGTGCCTGTGGAGTGACTACGTTATATTAAAGAGTAAGATTCAATAAGTGGGGCTTTTGAAAGGTGTTGGACTGTAGCAGAGGGTCATTGAGCTTTTCTGAAAGCATCACTGAACTGTTGGGCTTTTTAAAGGAAGGTGATTAATGAGTGGCTTGGGAAAAAGAGCTAGAAATATGTGGCTTATTCATCTATGAAAATAGATAAAGCAGAGGCCTATCTAATAGCACATGAAGACTTCACTTAACAATTTATCTCTGCTGTTCACAGAATAATGAAACCTGGTTTCCTCTGGAACCTCTCCGTGTCCCTGCGCGGTTCCCTTCCCCTCCTGTCCCCACACTGCCAGGCAGGCAGCTTGGACCAGTGCTGCTTCAGAGCATCCCACGTGCTGGTGGCTGGACAAGCACTGACTGGTCAGCCAGAGCCACCATCACATTCATACTGCAACCTGAAACTTTGTTTTTTCCCCTCTGCAGAGTTATAATGGGGAACTTTCCACTTAGTGTGGTGTGGGCTTGGTTTTTTTTTCCGCCCTCAAGCTTCTGAGAACCCTCCCAAGGGTTCACCCTTTATCTCTTGGCCAATTTTAACTCTGTCTACAGTTCAGAAGAAACTGATGGCCCATGACAGCGACTGGATAAATCTCACTTCTTTAGGACTTGGACTGAAACCCAGAAAAAGCAGAAATAGGGATTTCTTTTTAAATAATTATTTTTGTAATTGATGCTTACTTACCTTAGACAAATGGAAAGAAAAAGTCAAAGGGTAACTTCACATTAATGGTGGGCCAAGCTTTATAGCCTGGCTCTGCAGGTGAAGAAATATCAGTGAAAACAACAGAACTTGTTACAGGAATTGTCCTCTCCCTTCCCAAGGGAAGCTGCAATGAAAATACAAAGGGGTCGTTAGCTTCAGCCTTCTCTTTGTACGCCTGCTCTGCCTGGACTGGGTTAGATGTTCAGCTGTGATTTGTAGCAAGTTTTTCTTTTCATATCCAGTTCCATCTTTCTTTTCATAAATGACATATAGATTTTTATTCAAGTGTGTTTTGGCAAGTAGCCCACAGTTGCTTTTGAGCTGGAACAGAAACCGTTGGGTGCACAACATGAAGTGTTACCTTTAGATAAAGAGGTGAAGTGAGTCACTGTTGTTGCACAGCTGCTACCTAAGCAAACCAAACTATTCTTTATGTCTTAAATCCTGGAATGTAATGACATACCTGCTTCCACGTGGTGCTGGTGATCCTTGCTGTAACACTCACTATTCTGGCTTGTGGATTGAGGAGGGATCCATATTTAGTCCACTTCACTTCTATTTCAAGCGACACCGGGATTTGGCAGGAGCTCTGCAAAGTGTTACAAATTCTCTCATTGTCTGACTCGTCCAAGAGCCACCACATTAATTATTCAGCTTATTAAACTGGCAGGATGCCCCCAGAAAGCTCACTCAGGGAGGTTACCAGAGCAACGAGGCCGTGCCTGGGCTTGCAGCCTCAGCTCAGGGGTGTCCCTGCAGCTTCTCCATAGGTGACAAACTGACTCTAACTGCACTTCAGGCAGGATTGTTCTACCTGAGCCCAGCAGGACTTTGGCACTCAGTGGTAATGCTGACCTGGCTCTTTTTAGTAGGAGCTTATTTCAGTAATACCACTGAGACTGTAGAAAATCCTTAACTCTGCCAAGGCAGAATTTTGAAGCCTGCAATCTAAAGCATTTTTAGGTATTTCTTTCTTGACCCATCATGTTTCTGGTTGTGGAAATGATTCCCTGTTGAGCTGCAGAAGTGTGCAAGAAAGCTATAAAGGAAGCTGTTGTTGAGGGGGTGCTGTTGTTGGGCACGTGCCAAGCAGTGCTGCCTACCAGCACCAGCAGGGAGGAAAAGGACTGCTGGAGGTGATGCTGAGGATAAAAGTGTTGTTTGGGTCACTGTTTCTGTGATTTAAAGGATTTTTTTTGCTATCTTACCCTAAGCTGGTATAAGAGCAGAGTAGAAACACTGATGCTGTTATTACGGGTGAGGCTGCAAGACTGAAGTGTGCTTCATCCCACCTAAACAACACAAGACTAAACTGCAGCTAGAAAGGGGTTGGTTTGTACCTAATGTGTCCTCCTGATCCACAACTGGATACCAGCTTGAGGAAAAGTAAACTGTCCTTACAGCCAGAGGGAAAACCCCCTTCTTTTTTAATATTCCAGGAGGCTTTTGAGCCATAGAATCGTTTTGGTTGGAAGAGACCTTGAAGATCATGAGAGAAGGGACAGTGAGAGTGAAGGGGGGTGTGTGTGTGTGGGTGTAACTCTCACCTGTTCTGAGGTGTGGAGGTGAGTTATTGGCACCCAGTCGAGGACATCCTGGGCTCGAGAATTTCCAAATGAAGCCACATATTCAGGAAAGCTTTGTCCTTTCAGTAAATCTAGGAGGGTCTGAGCCAAGGGCTGGCACTTCATAGCTGCTGTAATTCTTCCAGGGGGGAAAAAAACCAAAACAAACCAGATGAGTTAAAGCAAAATCCATCAATTTAGCACAAAATAATTTCTTCTTGCTTGGGTGCACTGTTCAAGCCTTCTGGCTATGGCTGCTAATGTACATTATCTTTTCAAGAGAAAACCCACTGTTAATTAAATGACTTTTTAAATATAATTAAATACTTCATTCCCAATACTCCTACAACAGTATAAACATCTCAGGACTTGCACAGATCCTGATGGAAAGGGTTGTCAGAAGGTTAAAAGCACTAAGACCAAAAAAAAGTAAACTGAATGTCCTCTTACCGTAATGTACAGCCTGATACCATGTTATAACCAAATAATATTGGGGTCCTGGCTCCCCGAGCTGCCAGACAGTCCTGGGTGGATGTACTCTGCAGAATGGTAAACTGACCGTATTTGTTGGTACTCTGAATGATGCCAGATGTAACTCATGGTTAAGGGAAATACAGAACCTGATGGGTATCATCCTTAATGTGTGTCCTTGGAATGTATCTGAAAATGCTGTAAGAGCTTAAGACTCTTCTTGCACTGGGAAGAAGCCCTAGAGAGTACAATGAAGGTCTAAATCTACCTCACTCAAATGTCACGGGAGATTGCAGTCAGGACTGAGTCATTTGCTACTTCTAGAACAGCTCCCCCTGAAAAAAAGCAGGTTTTTACTTTTTAAGTAAAGAATAGATAGATTTTAAAGATGTCCAGGCTAGAAAGGCTTTGTGAAGATGAAGCAGAAGCAGAATTTCCCCAGAGAAAGGATATCTTTGTGGTTGGAAGCCTGCTCTGATAGGCAGTCCGACGACGTAACCAGGATTACCACTGAGAGGAACTGGCTCTGTATTTATCTGCAATGCAAAGGTACAGAGTTAGTTCTCTGAAATGGCTGGAAAATGCAGAAATATTTCACTTCTTTTAGGATTATTAACTGCTTTGAACAGTGACAGTAGTGAGGCTGCTCTGGAAGATAACCATTCCCTAACACTGGGGCAGTTTTTGCCTGCCTAGAGGGTCACAAAATGACTCTTCTAAATGTGGAAAACACTCTGGAGATGTTTATTGCCTGGTTCTGAAATGCTGCCTCATTTGTGTATCCAGGGCAAGTTACATTTTACCTCGCTGCTAACAATTGTTCTGATTCAAGTTTAATAAGTTTTGTAATTAAATGTCTTTCAACAAGCCATCCGTAACATCTCGAGCAGTTACCTGAGTAAAGCTGATTTCAAAGCTCTGCTGTATTGAAAGGGCTGCTTTGTTAATTGCCCCCAAGACAAAAGCAGCAGCTGCTTCTATTATTTCTCCTGAGTCTGTGTACGTAATGTGATAGCTCACCTGAAAATTAAACATTTCAGATATTAATTAGAGCAAATACATATGAATAGGAAACTAAAAAAAAAAAAAGAATTAAAAATGATGCAAGTATTATTTTCTTCCTTGCTTAAGAAAGACTTTACATGGTAGGCATCCTCTAGAGCCTCTTCCAAAGTGACTTCTTGATAAACCTCTTCTAAGCATAAGCCAAATGTTCATCTATTTAAGATGAAAAGATGACTTAATTTGCACTGCGTATTCCTCTGCTGTGCCTGAAGCCATCTCCTCCCAAGCACAGCTTCTAAACTCGTGTTCTGTTCACGTCATATACCCACAGTAAGAACAGAAAAGCATTCTATCCAGTCTCCCTGTTGCAGATAGCTGTTATTTTGTTACAAAACATTCTCTTTTATCCCAACGTCAGTGTTTCTCCTGGCACATTTGCTCTGGAGATGTTGCAATCTATGGAAAACATTCAAGGCCTTTCTCCCATCTCTGTAATGTGTGAAGCAGTGGTGATTTGATGCTTTCCATCAAGCCCAAGGAGGTAAAGAACTGCTGTACCTACCCCAAGAACTAGATTTATGCACAGTTCATCCAAAACCAGAGGGAGCCTGAGGACATCACTACCATTAAGTAAAGTCCGTGTTCCGTTCAGAGACTGGACAGCTATGGACTGGACAGTGATATTGACCTGAAAAACAAATTCTTGTCACTTTTGAGTATTGTGTGTAATTATCTGGGGCTTTTTTTTCCTGTATCCTTATATTTGTGACTGTGCTGGGTTCTGTTCCACAGCCAATCATCCTCTGAACAACTGCTGTGTTACCTGTATTGCTGAAGTTCAACAAAAGGCTCTATTTTTAAGTAACTAGAGAGAGGTATTTTAAGAGAGAGGGTTTTAGAGGAGAGGAATGTATCATGCTTAAATGCTTGTAAGTAGCATATTGCCTTGAAGTTTCTAAATATCTAATTTTTTTAATTTAAAGATGAAGAATAAAGTCCCTGTTCTGATTAAGTCAGTGAAAAACTCTCACTGACAGGGGAACTCAGTAAGAATTTTGCCCCCAGCTCTTCCAACCAGGTTAGAAGGATACTTACCATCTGACTTGATCTGGGCACCTAGGGAAGAATAAAAGAACAAATTCACACACTAGCAAAGGTATGACCTAGTCCAAGTAGCAGTTAAGCACTCCAAGGCTTACTAACTCTGTATGGTTACAATTTCACATGGTGGAGGTGACTGGCTAAACACTCCTCTGAAAACAACAGGGGACAGTTCTTTGGGGCTAGCAGGCAAAATCTTACAGTCCAAACAAGCCTCTTCTTCCTCTGACTAACTGGAAAATTTCTTGGTGTCTTCCATCAGCTTTCCATCAGGCCTGGCTTTGACTATATTCCAAATTAATACACTGAGGAGTAAGTAAGTAGTAGATGAATCTAGTCCTGCCCTTGGACACCACCTTCTCGACAAAGAAACACTGAAAAAGTTGATTTACATCAGAAAAGGGACCCGAGAAAGGCAGCTCAGTTTGTGCATGTGGCTGTTCCTGTGCATCACAGCGTTTGACCTTCTGAGGGCACCAGAGAACACTGGTCCTGCTCCAGAGCTGGGCAGAGACACTTGGCACTGTTCCTGGACTACCAGTCGAGGAAGCCTGGTGGGCTGATCCTACTCAAAGCAAGGAAGAGCTTTTGTTGTCCACTCGGATTGTATAGAGACCATAGTTTCATGAAAGAAATGAGAAGCAAGTGTCCCTCTTGTTACACAGGACCCGGAATGGAAAATTTCCACCAAAGGGAACGACAGAAATGTCAGATTAAGGTCATCAGTCAGGCCTCCAAAGCACAATTTTCTCAAAAAGTTTTATTTTTGTGACTTCCCAACGAGTGTTTAGTTCATATCTTTGGGAAGGGATAAAAAAATTAGACTCTGACTGTGCAGATCCTGCAGAATTATGTCAGGATACAGAGACCAGTCTGCTCATCTAACATATCACCTCAGAGAACATGCTCCTATGAGCTGGAGACCTGAAAGTGAAGCAGATTAAAGCCTGTCACATCCTGACATCCTGAGGTACAGCTCAGTCACCAGAATGAGCTGCATGACTGAATATGCTTGTAAAGATCAGACCCATCCTCTGGAGAGACATGTTCTTTCTGACTGGGGCAGCAGGAATGCTCACTGCTCCTAAAGTTCTCTTTATCTGTGGTGATGGATTATGCTTCTGTAGGTCCCTGGAAGACTCTGGCCTCACTGGTGCCTCCCACTGATTCATCTTCCCAGCAGGCAGGGGCAGGCAGCTGCACAGCCCACACTAACCATGGTGTCACGCTATGAGTATCTTGGTAGAGGGTTCTGAGCATCCCCAAAGCCACTGGGATCTGCTGGACAGGCCAGGGTAGGGAGCAGAGAGTAACTGCAGCTCTTGCCAAGACCTTCATATGGCTCATTGCCCAGACTGGCAGTGAGTGTGGGCTCACCAGGACTGGTTTTCTGAAGGAGCTGCTGTACCAGTCCTGGGGGCTCCCGGTGAGCTTCCCCAGCTTGCTGATGTGTTCTGCCATTTCTTTTGCCAGCAGCTCCACCTGCTGGTACTGGAAGGGTTCCCTGCTCTGCCCTGTAACCACCCTGTCCCCAATACCAAGTCACTTTTCTATGGTCACATCCCATTTTCAGCTGCCTTTGGGAAGGGGAGCTTCCTACAGATCATGCTCTAGCATCATTCAGCCTTCTCCAGTCCTTACATCTGATCCTTCCTGAATGTCCAACGTACTTTGGACAGAAATCTGACCTGTCCTAAGCTGGGCTGTTGTCACTGGCAAACAGCACACGAGTAGCATGTTGTGTACTGTTCTTCTAGTGCAGAAGGGCAATTCATCTTTTCATTCAAGAACATTCAGCTGCTTGGAGCCTGTCCTGAAGGGAGCTTTCTCTTTTCTGGTTCTGCAGCCACCAAGGGTGCACCTGGAAACACTCAAAGCCCCTCTGAGGCAGAGTTTTGTCCACCTCTTCCATAGCAGGATAATTAAAACTTAACTGTGAGCAACCCTTTGCTGATTGATCCTTAAAGATCAGGAGAATGATCCCACCAGTGATGGTGTGAACTTGCCTCCACTGTTGATAGCTTTGGACTCTGGGAGGAGACTGGAGGGGGTCTTTAAGCAGTCACTCACTGGAGAGTACTAATTAAGTTAATTGAAATAATTATATAAATTACAAACATCTTGCTGGTGGACAGCATGCTGTTTCTCAACGACCTTCAGCTCCTAGCAGGGTAAGGTATTATGTATTCCAGTTTTATTTTTGCATGGGTGATTTCTTCGTCTTCCTGAATATCTATAAAGGGGATTCATTTATCCACAAGCTATTACTTTCTAGTTCAAAACCGACTGAAAAAGTAAGGTTAGCTTTGAAAAACAACCACAGGCTGGCTTTGGTAGGAGGCTGGGTACAGAGCAAGCTGTTCTGAGTGGGGTAAAAGGTCACCTTGGTCAGGAAGGCTCAGCGTGTGTGCGTGGAACACCTCGCTATTAAAAACTGAGCCTTGTAAAAAAGGTGTGTATGCAGAGAATTAAACCTTACAGGTTCTTCTTTAAGTGCAAAGGTTTACTAGCTCTTCAAAGCTCCAACTTCTTAGAATTATGGGCTCTGGTAATAGGCTGCTTGGAGCAGCTTGAACATGTACCTAGAAGTGCTGCCGTTGCAGTAAGTGCCAGCTCAGTGTCACAACCTTGTCTCTTCAAGACTGTCATTTTTGTTGGCTAAGCAGAGAACAGTAAATGCTTCTGTTACCAAAGCTTAAAGTAAAAAGACTTCCAAAGGTTTTCTGTATAAAAATTTGTTGGAGATTTTTTTTTTTCTCCTAACCCCCAATTTAAAAATCCAAATAAAACCATCACATCCTTTTGGAAATGGAATTTACTTAATTCTGGAGATGCAAAAAAGATCTACAATATCAAAGGGCAGCTCTAGGACTGTTTCAAAACATACTTACTGCTAAAATGCTGGAGTTGATATAGAACAGCATATTAACTGCTTCAATATCACCACATTTTTCCACAGTTACTGATCTAGTGCATTTTGTAGCCTGGTTTACTAAAAACCCTGGGGGGAAAAAAAAAGTCACAAAGTATTACTGAAAAAAAGAACAATTAGGAAAAATATAACCAATAAAAGAACATCAAGTATAAGCAAAAGTGAAAGCAAACAATTTCTATTGCAGATAAGGTTTTTATGTGAGCTATAACAAATGATAATTCTTAGATTCTCCCAAAAATGCCATGAGACAAAATATTCCTTAACAATAGAAGCTTAATAAAAGCTAGAAGAAGATTTATGGCTTCATTTTTGACACCTCATAAGGGTATTTTTACTTTCACAAGAGATTTTAGTTTTCCTGTGGCCATCATTGTGATTGTTCTGATGCTGTGTTTAATAACAACAGTGGGCTTTGGAAAATGCAGGTGTGTGGTTGGGGTTTCTTTTTATTTTTTTTCCACCCTCCTCCTCTGCAGATCTTCCAGGAAACTGTGTGAAAGGTTAAAATGTAGGGCTCAAGTTTGACTTGAGTTGCATTCAGGCTGTGCAAGAAACCTCATTACAGCAGACAGGCAGCTTACAAAGGTTGCCCAGTTAGTTCTTGCTTTGTGTAATGGCCTCTTCCTCATGGTGTCACCCTGGTACTGTTTTATTAAACCAATTATGTCAAATAGGAGGGTTTATTGTTGGATAAACAGCCCATTAACAAGACTCTGGAGGATTTATGCTTCTAACTTTGAATGTTTAACATTGATACAATGTGACCTCCAATCCACATCTAAAAATCCTCTAGAAAAGCAGAAGGTTTCTGGAAAAACATCTGTTCTTGAATCTCTCTCTGAATTGACATTTGTGCCAATTTACTGACTGGTTAAGTTCCAGGCAGAGCCAGATCCTCAAAACCAAATAAACTGGAATTCAAAAGCATTTTCCAACCTGCAGGATTCACATCAGAGCACCAAGAGGAGACAACAGGACTAGGGAGTCTTAGGAACGCATCCGCTGTCTGGATAGGGACACCATACTGCCAGATAAAACAACAGGTTCAAGTAGGTAGGAGTGTTTCAGTCAATGGAAAGTTTTAGAGCAGTTTTATTAACAATAAATCTGAAAGAAGTACTTGTTTCTACTCTGTCTGTCAATAGCATGTAGTGCTTTGTGCATCAATTCTTAATCCAGTGCTAACAGCTTTGTTTAGGAGAGCAAACCAGCTACTTGGTTTTCAAGGATCTTAAAACCTTGAAGTAAGTCTACCAGAAAAACACTGCACTTCTTGTTTTCACATTTCTACATTTCAAAACCATAATAAAGTTTGCCTTTTCCATAAGAACTGCTTTTATTTTTAATTATTTTTAAAGCAGATGCAACCAGTGCTCACTTGTTCTTTCACAGAACCATGTAATACTAATTGAAAATGGAATCAGTTAATTATTTACCTCATATCTGTAGGTTTCATTTGCATCAGAAGGACTCTGAGCATCTGTGTTTATATTCCAGCTGTCAGGCTCAGCACTGAAAGAAGCACTTCCAAACTGTGTAAGCAACTGATCAAAATTTTCAGAAGTAGGTATTTCAGGGGAACTGAAGGACAGTGCTTGTTTATCTGTCAAAGCATTTTAAAGAACTTTTAGGATAAAAGAGAAAGAGTATTTAATAACAGCTTTTCCTTCTGGAGTTATTAAAGACTGAGGGGAAAAAAATAAATCAATGCAGTTTTTCTTTAAAAAAGGCTTTTTCTTTTCCTGAAAAGCAAGGTGGTACCTTAATTCATCATTCACCCAGAGCCTTGGAAGCACAAACTTAAACATTTTACTTCCCTGCGAGCCACTTCAGAGTTGGGCATGAAGGATTTGTACCACTGGTGCCTATTACAGAGTTACAGGAACAGATGGGGAAGGAATCAGTTTCCCACAAAACAATTCTAATGTGATTCATTAAGGATGCTAAATTCATTTAAAAAATACAATAAAAGTTTGCTAGAGGTTGGTTTTTTGATTTGATTTTTATCAACAAAGATGAGTAAGAGTATGAGATGTTTTAAGTCTCTAGTGAAAGGATTACAATGTGAGGACAGTGAGCACACAGAAAAAACAGCTTTCTGACAGGTTTAGTTTCTTTTAGTCTGTTTCTGGTACTAAAAATAAAAATAACAGCACAATGCTTCATATTGACAACAACTCTACTTACAGTTTGTAGCATGAATGCAGAAAACACTGGGATTGACTTGGTCAATTAACTGAAATATCCTTTCAGGTGGATTTGCTTCCACATCAAGTGAATATACAGCAGCTTTCTGACTACAAAGACGACTGTCACCTCTGCAAATAACACCACCACAATCAATAATTAACTAGAAGTTAGTATTGACCATCTTTTAAAGTTCTTTTCATGCACTGAAGCAGCATCAAAAAAAAAAAGCACTTGAGAAATGACTCTTTTGAACACAATTTGTATAGCAATTATTCCTCCATAGAAGGTTTACATTGTTTTATACTCTGTGTTTAGTCATAAATAAAAGAATTCTCCAGCATGTTTTCTCTAGCTGAGGAAACTGTGTGAGCAGCAAGGTGAAGAAAGGTAAGAGACAGAGCAGGGTAGGGAGAACCTGACAGTAATAAAATAAAACATTAGAGCTGAAATGACAAATTGGATGGAATCCAGATGGTATGAGGTGCCACAAGTGCAGGGAGCACCACAGGCTGCATGGGCTCAGAAGCCCTTTTACTTATACAGCATAAGTGGGAATTAAGTGGAAAATAAGTGGGAATTATTAGGGTAATGTGATGGTACCTAGGCCAGAAAAAAAAACCCAAATGGTCAGTTTTGTAACTGCAGGAATAAAATTCACTTTGAGGGGGGGTGGGAAAAGGTCCTGCTTGAGATGGATGTAAAAGAAATGCCAGAGTGAGAAGCAGGGAGGTGAAATCACAATAACCCATCCAGTCTAGGAAGAGTGTTTGTAGATGTGCTGTGGGTTCATCAACAAGAGCCCAGAACTGCAGTAGGCTGCACAGCAAATGTGCCAGTTCATACTGGGATGTCCTACATGCTAGAAATAAAGGGTGATGATCCCTGTGAAGCTGGAACTTGGGCAGGGTGAAAGCAGTCAAGAACAAATACTGCAGAGCTGAAATGACTTTTAAAGTGCAGAGTTAAATGCTTCCATGAGGTGAACCAATTTAGTAGGATCACATCAAAAATCAAACACCCTTTTCTTGTGTTTCAGAGCCCCCACTTTGAGTTGTGCTCAGTCAAACCCTTTCAGTAGCTAACACAATTATGCAAATGTACACAAATCTAGGTGTAAATAATGAGATCTGCAATAGATGCAGTTGTTGAAAATTCCATGGATTTTCAGGCAAAATGAACGTTTTACACAGAAGAGTTTGGAAGAAGAAGAAAACACACCTCATTTTATGCATTTCTAGTTGGCAAAGACAGAAGAGTTACCTGAGACAATTAAACTGTCACTCAGAAAGGCACTGATAGACCCTTCTGATATATATAAATATCTCTAAATGGGTAGCAGTAGTCATTGTGTGCAAGAACAATAAGAAACCACAGTCTGGGATGACTGCTAATTCAAATTTCAAAGCACTGAGAATAAACCCTGGTGTTCAGATTGGTGTAATATATGCAGAAGGTGGGCTGAAGAGCTGTACTAAGTGTTCTGAGAAGTCACCAAGAGATTATTTCACATTATGATTTTGAGGTGAGCTTTCTTAACTCCTTTTTGAGAAGCTGGAATTGGGTGAAGGTGTTTTCAGATAAAGAGCAGAGAGACAACTACTGGTGCTGCTTTATCAGTATAAAGTTACATTTTGCTGTTTGTAAAGTGACAGGCAGTGAGGCAGCAGGTTGGGACACTGGCTTGTTAAACTAGGATCAGAATAATGCTCATGCTACTTCATTAAGCCCTGAACTGATCAAGTTTCCAGCTGATACCATAAACCATAATGAAAGAGTTTACTGATAAATTGCTGATGAATCTAGAGAGGTGGCCAAACAGTCCCATGGCATCAGCTTTTGTAACATCCAGATGCTGCATAACATTGATGCAAGCCTAAAGATGAGTTATTTTTTCCCCCACCAAAAGGCACCACCACCTAAGCACCCAAAGACAATGACATGGGAGTAAAGCAAGGGGTCTGAGTTTAGAAAAGAAGGGGAACAAGTGAAAGAGAAATGGGTGGGAAGCCAACCTGGCTGGGGCCAAACATTTACAGGTAGGAGTTAGGATGTCAGGAGGGTGAGGAATTGGTATGAGGAGAGGATAAGGCCCTTACAGATGCACGAGGCACATGGAATGGGGTTTTGTATTTCATCTAGGTGATTTATCCACTTACGTGACAACAGGAATCGAACACGAAGTGAAGAGACTGAACTCGTCTGCGCTGCAATCGGGGTCACAGCAGCAATTTACATCACACTGTGCCACCAGCAGGTCACAACCACACAGCTTGGCAACTGGCGGAGAGATTTAAATTAGAATTAGAACTTTACAGATGACAGCATGTTCCCCAACACTTTTATTTTCCACCTCGCCTTATTTTTGACAACGGTCAAAAGTCTATCTCCAAGTTCACCTGCTTTTTGCCATTTCTAAGTCAGTTTTTAAAGCCATCTTTTCTGCTGTTTAGCAAATCTATTTGGAACACAACGACACCAAGGGCATGCTAAAATCTGCTGGTGTGTTCCCTGTGAAATTAGAAAAGGGAACTGAACAGGAATTTTAAAGGTATGAAAATGTACTCGGCCCTGCAGAGGAACAACAACAACAAAAGGACACAAACCAGGGATACTTGTTGACTTTTTTCAGTTAATTGGGGAGAAAAAAGAAACATTTTGATAGAGCCATGAGGTGTTTACAGGTATTGAGCAAGTCCCAGGGTCCAGCGATGTATTCTCCTGATGTGCCAACATAACCACAGCTGACAACTTGGAAATTGTTTTTCTGTCTTTAGATCCTGTGAAATATTGTAATAATGCAGGAGGGAATTGCTAGCAATGCTGTAAACTGTCTGGATCAAACACAGTTGGCAATTTCTTAAGACATTCTTTGGTTTTCAAGCTTATAAATTGAAATAACAGATATTGTCCTACTTAGGATCTGCTTAGGAGAGTGGCTGTTCTGTAATAAACCTAAACTTAAGAATAAAACAGAATGTAAAACAGGAAAACCAGCACTCTGGAGGCAAGACATTCAAAGTACACTAATCTTCACATCTACTGCTTCTTTGATTCCAACGTGACTGTTGCCTGTTTCTCTACAGCCTCCTGGATGCTCTCTGACCATCTGAACAGTATCCAGGTACTTCCTGGAATCTCTGAAGTTCTGGCTGTTCTGTCAGCTGAGTTTAGCACTGGAATCCTTAGCTCACCTTGTAAACAAGAGATGTTTAAACACAGATGATTAGATTGTGAGGTTATGTCTCTGAGATCAGGGGTTTAAGTCTCTTTTCCCTAAGATATATGTACTGGGCCATGATTAATTTGGCAAGTGATCTAGACAAGCTGAACTGCTGGCAACACCACCAGGAAATCAAGTTAAATAAAAATACACCTGCCAATGAGGAGAGAGTGGAAAACACTTTCTGAGAGCACAGTAACCAAACTCTGTGGTCTGTATTGCCATAGCACTGCTACCTACCCACAGAGTTGGGGGATGAATGAGGAGCCGTGGGGCAAAGTGTGTGCAGCCACTTTGGTGGGGAAGTGGAGAGGTCCAAGCACATGCAGGGGGAGTCGGGGTGCCCCTGGCAAGGCCAGACTCGGCCCTGGGGGCTCAGAGTGGGGTGCTGGGTGGGCAGGAGAGCCCTCAGTGCCCGCTCTATGTGCTGGGATCAGCGTGCCCAGTACCCGAAGGCTCGGTAGGGTTTGTCGAGCCTGCCCTTCTGAGGAGGCTCCGAGCTTTGGCTTGAGTGGGGAACTGCTAGAGGGGGGAGCTCAGAGCCGCGCTGCAGCACAGCCCCGGGAAATCCCCGAGGAACCCCGGGGAGAAGCGGGGCAGCTGCCGCGCAGCCTCTTCCCAGCCCGGGGCGGCTGCCCT
>VWZY01013410.1:333287-396475 GCA_013399075.1 Chloroceryle aenea | reverse complement strand
TAGTGCATTTCACTTTAAAGCCCGACCAAGCCCCGTGCGTGTGTGTTGCGTTTCTACATAAAGGATCATTGAAACGGGCACTTCCTGATTTTTAGCGTGTGCTGTGTCCTTGTCAAGTGAAAGGCAAAGTGACATTGAGACAGGTTTCAAATGTCAGACTGCAGTTTCAGTATTTGTTCTGCCCTCCTTAACGCTCTCTGGTTTGGGTTCACGTGCGAAATGAATCTTAAGGGTTCTCGTTTTAGAAAGCGGGGAATAATTGTAGATAATCAATGAAATCTTCAGTTTGTCAGCAGCGTTGCTGTCGACCGTGCTCGACCTCTCTCCCCGGTAGTCAAGGTTGAATTGCACTCTGCAAAAGTTACTTTTTGAGCACCTGACAGAAGTAAATTTTCACCCAAACTTTGTCACGAAAAAGCAAACTTCCTCCCCTCCCCCAGGCCCTATTTTTTCTTCGATTTTTTTAATTGTTCGGTTTTCTTTTTAATCCCCAACTGGTGGGATTGCACTGCAGTGCCTCACGGTGTGACGGTGCGTGATGATTCTTCACAATTTGGTGCTGTCCTTGTAACTTGGTTGCTGCTCACGGTAGCCGAGACATTTTCTCACGTGGTGCTAGGTAACAGTATTGCTGATTATTCTCCAGGGAACTGTTACCCTAAGGGTGATGCTGCAGCTTTCAAGGGGAGGTGGAAAAGTGGTCAGTGCATTTGAAATACTCGGCATCTTTTCTGCTGTGCCTGTTCCAGGGAAACTTTTTTTTTTTCCCTGTCAGAATGAGGCGTTGGACAACCTTACTTTGACATGTGACTAAAGCTGGCGGCCTTTAAAGTTCATACTAGGCCAGCACTGATAAATATCCGAGCAATCGGTATTTGCCCGTAAGAGAAATGCAGAACCTACTTAGGTGGACTCTGCATGGAGAAGCAGAGGGATTTAAGACCCATTTGATGATGTTTAGGGTTTTTTTGGCCATATTTGGTAATTATCATATGTGGACCTACAGCTTGGCTTGTCTTCCTGCTGGAATCAACAAGAGAATTGAGTTGGTTTTTATGCATTAATTTTCGTGGTAACTAGAAAACAAACAGAACAGTAATTCCACTTAAGGATCAAACAGCAAGGGCAGCTTCAGACCAGCATATCTTAAGTACCAAGAAAATAATTTAGATGGAAAACTCGTGGTTTTTTTTCCCTGTAAAGCTATTTTCTTATTAGTTCCATATTGCTTTTCTAGCATACATACAAAAAACCCAAGATCCCTCTACATTCTGCAAACAGTAATGCTCAGCAGGGGTTTTGATGCAGTCTAACTAGATGAGTTTTCTTAACCTGTAGTTAAATTTACAGATGCTGTATTTTTCTGCTTATTTCTACTACTGCAACCCTCTCTTTGCTCTCCATTTCTCAGCCAGCTCTTTTACACTGCAGTTTCAGCACCAGAGTTTTCCTGCTCTCAATTCCTCTCGCCACCAATCTGAGCTTCTGTACCCGTTTTCTAAAGACCCTTGGAGAGATTGTACTCACTCACTACCTGCCTAACCCTTCACCTCAACAAAAGGCTGAGCCAAACAGTTGCTTTTCAAGCTTTATTTTCCAGCATTCCTGTAAGAAAGAGGCTGGTGTAGTTTTAGCCGAAGCGAGCACCAGATGTGCACTAAGTGCTTTCAGAGAGCAGTAAATTTCGAGTGTTATCACTTCGTTTGCCCTGGTAGTCACCAGTGACAAAGCCATGCCAGCTAATTAATTTAAAATTCTTCTGTGCCAGTTTTTTTCTAGAACCAATGTATGGGAAACATGCCCGCGTGGGATGGGGCTGGGTGTGGTGTTAACAGGGAAAGGGCTGCTCCCAGCCGTTTGGCATCAGCGCTTGGGGATTCGTTTTCTTAGGTCAAACAAAAGTTGACTAGGCGGTGTGTTTATAGCAGATACTAAACACTTCTTCTGTTCTGTGTGTGCTGGGCAGGCTGAAGGATGAAAACCTTGCAGCGTCTTCTTGTCCGTGCCTTGGCCTTTCATAGTAAGATCAAGAGAAAACTTAAGAAGGTTCCTGTTATTTCCAGTCCTCCCTTGTTGAAGGCTTGATAAGGCCTGGTACTGGTGTATTTGAATCCTTTGGGGGGTGTTTGTGTGTCTGATTTTTACTTCTGTCTGGGCTATACCTGTTCTATTTGTACATTTTCTTCCCATTCTGAGCACAGGGAAAAACAAGACAGAACCAGAGTGTTTCCTTTGGGATCACCCTGAGAAAAGGAAATGGCTTTACTACTAATATTAACCTAGAGCTTTATGATACAGGCTCATGGCTTCCTTTGTGCTACTGCTGGTACCGTGTTGTACCTTTCTGTATGTTTGCTGTCAGTGTCCTGGCTGTCCAGATCCTCAGAATATTCAGGTATCTTCTGGAGACTTGGCAGATATTATGTCCTCCTTCATATCTGAAGGTGTGCCTTTCTAATTTTGAGGACAGAAATACTGTTTTTTCAAACCTTAAACCCAAAACTCTTCAGAAAGTAACACATTTTGGTTTTTTCCTAATTAGCACACAAGTAGGGCTTTTAGTGCAGAGGAGCTAAACCAAAATTAATATGATGGGGTTTTTTCTGTTGTTGAGATCTGCCTTTTCTGCTTATCCCTCCCTTATCAGGCTCCCAATGGCTTTGCTAGGTTTTTTTATGGATTTTCCAAGCTGTTGTGTGACTCATTATTGAAACACGACAGCAACCGATGCGAATCCCATGACAGCATCACTTATACAATGTCTGTGCTGGGGAGAAGTTTGGGTGTAGCCAGTACAACTTGACTAGTCTTCCAAACTATTTCTATCCCCCAGCAGCAGTAGGAAAGAGAAACTGTCTGGCAGCAGGCTGCTGTTTGTCCAGTGCAAAGGAAAAAATTGGCAACTCTTCTATCTGCTGCAAATCTTGATTTTTAACCCTTTTGTGTGTGTGATGCTGTAGGGCAGCTACTCTGAACTGAGAGGAGTTGCACTTTATTTGAAAATTAAGTTGGTCATCAGCCTGCATAGGAGGGGGGTCTGTCAAACTGCCCTGGAGTAGTGTTAGTCTGGCTGTCATCAGGCAAAGTTAGCTACAAAACACAAAAGGATTGGTAGATGAAATGTCAAGGTTGTTTTGGCAGCTCCAGAGGAGGAAGGGATTCTTACTTTGATACCTGAAGGTCATCTAAGCCTGTGTTAAGTGGTTTATTTGGTATTGTACCCGTGGAAGAGATTGCTGCCTTATCACAACTTACCACGCTCAAGGAGACAAGTGGTCTGCTTGCTTCAGAGTAGCCTTTCACCTGCTCTGTTGGGAGAGCTCAGGACAGCTTAGAGAGGGAGTAATTGGTGATTTAAAGAGAATAAAAATAAATGTACATGTCTTAGTTTGCAACAGACCACATTAAACTTTTCTTTTAATGTTGGAGAATAAGTGGTGTCACTTGGAGAGAAACTACAGAATGCGAAACATCCTGGTTACGGATCCTGTTCACTGACATCCTTGTCAGGACAGCTGGTCTGAATGTCAGCAGAGCTCTTCTTAAGCAGACTTGAATGTAACCTTTTGGAAATGCTGCAGCTCTGAGAATGGAACTGAAATCTGGTTATTGTTCTTTACCACAGTTTCTGGACGGGCATTGCACACAACACACTGATCAGAATGGGCAACTGACTGCTAATTTTAAGTGCTATCAGTACCTCTTGATAGCAGAGAGCTTTCTGTTAATCTGCAGATCTTGGCTTGAGCAAAAAGCAGGTGCTGTCAGAAATCACAGGAGGAAATAGGCAAATCTGGACACCATACAGGAGGTGAGGCATTAATCATACCTCTGTCGCAGGAAACATTGCAGAAATCTCCTGCTGTTTACTTGGGTTCATCTGCACTGTTAATATTGTGAGGCTGGGATTGTTCAGGCTGTAATTTCAGTACAACCTGGCTGACATCTGTCCACAGTACCTGTCCCTTTGCATCACTGCAGTGCCAACCTCCAGGAGCTGGTCAGCTACAAAAATAAGTTCCATGGTTGCTCAACAACGTGAGAGATTAAATACTTATAACTAGGTAGGGAAATCTTTACTAAACTTTCAGAAATAAATAATGGTTTAGTGTTCTTCTGGAGCTCCCCAAATCCACTGAACAATTCCTCAGGCTTAAATAAAATAGGTAAGAGAATCTACCTGGTAAAAATCTGTTTCAGGAGCAGCAGTGTATTGTAGCAGGGCAACAAAAAAAGATAGAAGGAACTGCTGCTTTTTCCTGCAAGCAGATGCACAATTAAATGTTTTTAGTTCCTTTTTTCTGTTAGCTTGGCTTTCAACATAATCTCTCAGTTTTTCTTTTGCTTTTTGTTCCTCATCACCTCTTACCCAGTTCCAGTACCTTTCTGTTTCATTCTTTCGGGGCAGTTTAAGATCTACTGTAACTTTTAAAATACCCAGTGTGAATAAGTCACCTTTCCTCCTGTAACTAGTTACCAGTCACACGCAATCTGCCTTTAGGGGTTTGTGTTTAACTAGGTTATTTCTCTGTCGAAACCTGCGTGGGGGGACAGACACCATTTGCCTGTCACGTTGTGATCCCAGACACTGCCAGCGAGGCTGCTCGGAGGGTTAGTGCTGGCTTTGAGCATGTGCCTCTTCAGGGTGGAGAACCAATCTAAGTGGGAGATTTATCACTGATAAAATAAGAAATCTTACCAGTTTATCTCAGTTCTGACATGTTGACAAATAGGAGGTGATTTTTCTCCTTAGCTGATGCAATGTTTGAAAGTATTCATCTTTCAAGAGACTTTTGGGATGTGGTGATCCTTTGGACTCTGACCACAGGCAGGTTTGTTCTCCAGCTAGCCAGAAATTCCACTCGTGATGCTGTTTATATTAAACAAGGCTTGATTAGCATCATGGTTTTGTTCTGAACTTTAAGCCTGTTTGGTTTAAATTTGCTCTGATCTAGGTAGAACATCTGGATGGGACTTCCAGAAGTGTGTGGTAGAGGGCACATGTTACTGGTCTTGGCTCTGGCTGGTCCCTGGGCTCCTGCAGTTAACCTTATGTGCTGGCAGTCAAAACAACTTCACGTTTGCATTTCAGCTGGGATTTTATCCCACGTGCTTTTAGCATTTTGAAATGTTAACAAGTCTCAGTGCTGGTATCTTCTCTTGCTCCTTTGCAGTGCTGCAGCATCAGTCTCTTGTGCATTGAATCATGGAATGGCTTAGGCTGGAAGGGACCTAGAGATCACCTAATCCAACATCCTCACCATGACAACTCTCAGTTAGATTAGGGCACCTCTGAACTAAACCTGAAACTTCATTAGAACTGTGAGAGATTGTGATCCACTGAATATTGCAGAAGTGAGAAAGAGCCAGATTTTGGACTGACACATGCAGCAAGTATTTAATCTGGCAGTAGTACTTGTGTGTTTTCCAGCAGAAGGCAATGTAGTGGGGTGTTAACTCTCAAAGATTCTGAATGGTCTCCATAATATACTTAAATACTTGGAAGTATTTATTCTTCTGAAGTAATTCATTGTGAAATTTTCAGTTGCTTTATTTACAGTGGGTGTTCCTTTAGCCACAGGCATTCCACTGTGCCACACAGACATCTGTGTAATTTCTGCATAGGCTTGAACAGGGGCTATCCAAGGAAATCCTCTTTCTATAAAATGTTCCCCCTTACTGACAGTTCAATTGCAACAGCTTTTCTCAGCTGAGCCAGTTGTCTTAAATGGCCCGTGATTTCTCTTCTGTCAGACTGTTCTCTTCAGCTCAGTGGTGAATCCTGGAAGATGGTATTGAATGTTTTATGGTGAAATGTAAGAAAATGAAACCCTGAGTAATCTTTGTCTTGTTGAGACAGTGGTTTGACTAGAGCTTGGCATGATTCCTTGACAGCGATGCTGCCAGTAGCAGTACCTTTGACTTTTCCTTTGGTGACAGAGGAAAAAATGCCCTTACATAGAAATTAATCCATTTCTACAAGTTGCCTTTTCAGTTCCTCCTGCTTCTGGAGTTTGAAATCTCACACATAGTTTTGCTCCCCATTTGCTCTATAGTGGGTATCACAAAATTTTCTTTATTCTCATTTACATTTCATCTCTTTCAGTAGCAGTTTGTTCAACCCATTTTAAAAACCACATATCCCTTTCCCATAAAGCTGCCTAGCTGATGCTGAGAATGCAAAGGCACTGTCTTTATTTTAAAGCCATGCTGAAGGTGGGACGGGGTGGCGAGAGATCTGAGGGGATGTAGAAGTCTCCTCTTGAGCGAGACCAGCGCAGGTGGCTGTTTCCTGGGTGGCACTGTGTGGGATGGACCTTCTTGAATGTGCTTTGCAGAGGTACAGCCGTTGATCCCGATGGCAGCAGGGATTGCTGCCTCTGTGCCAGAGCAGGAGGAAGAATTTCCCTGCTCTGGCACAGCTTTCACAAGCCGCGCTTTGGGAGCCAACGAGGTCATTTAGCTGAAATTAGATGAACTCACTCTTCATGTTTTTGACATACAGTTAAAAAAAAAGGGGGGGACGACACAACACCCAAACAAATTTTTGCAAAAAACACCCCTGGGCTGTCCATTTTGGGCGAGGATGAGAACAGATGCCAGTGGTGGTACCTGCATTAAGGAGCTGATGCGGTGTCTTGAAGGTGTTGGCTACTGTGGGACCTGTTGACTGGGGACTGATGGGCCCTCTTTGCCCGTGCCAGGATGGAGAAGGAACACACGACTGTCGTGTTGCTTCTCAGGCAGACAATCTGTTCTCTTAAGCATGGTACAAAGCTAAGTCAGAGGACCTCCTAGAGGATGATTGTTTCGGAAGGCGCTGGCAGAATGTGCTTAAAGCTGTTTATAGCTTGCAGGCAGGAAGGAAGGTGGACAAAGCCATTTGAGGGCTCAGCATAGAGTATGGAGTGTGCTGCCACGATTACGGATTTGGGTTTCATGCCTGGAGTAAGAAGGGAGCAAAGAAGGTCAGGTGGCCTGCTCTAATTTTTGCTTTAAAAGTTGAAATAGATTTTGGTAACTCCCCTTCAGAGGTGCTTGCTATGATGGCTTTATTTTACTGTGTACCAATGCTGTAGTGTTTCTATTTAAATGTTCCCCAAGAAGACGACGAGAAAACAGTTTACTGATGTCTTGAGAGAACTCCCTAACTACAAAATACCTTAGGAACCAAAAGCTTTGGACAGTGCTTGTCCAGCATCATCTTTTCATTGCATTACCCTGCTGTCAGCGGACCACTGCCGTGTCGAGCAGAAGTACATCTGGATTGTCTTCATTTTAAAGGGAGAACTTCATGTAGGGCATCAGCCTCCCGACCAAAGCATAGTGTCTGTAAAGAGAGGATTAGTTTCTTCTTGAAGAAACCAGAAAAGGCATTTCTGAGAATGCCAGAGTTGCTTTTGCGTGAGCTTCTTCCCAGGGTTTGGCCCAAAGAAGCAAATACAGGGATCTCCCTTCCTCTGGCATTCTTCTGAGAAGGCAAACGGACAAAGCAGGTGTCTGAAAGGTTGTGCACTATTTTTGGGAGAAATCTGATTAATGTTGATAGGCTGTTTAGAATCTGGCTGTAGCCTCCTGTCAGATTATAGTTCGCACCAAGGTCAGCTCTAAACCTTCCGTTTCAGTTTCAGGGGGCATCCGATGTGAAGGGCGTCTGTAGATGAGCAAACTTGGTTTTACCTTTGCAGTCACATTTTCACACCTCTGCTAAAAACACCTTTTTTTTTTCTTCTTTCCTGAGACTTGTTCTTCACAATCTGAGCTCTGAGATTGGCTCTTTGTGCTTTTAGCATCAACACTGTATTTACCTTTATTATGTTATGGAAACCTGGTTTGTCCCTTACATGCTGAAGGTCAAAACAATTTGGGGGGGGGAGGGGAAACAACTAGAAATATTTTTATTTCATAAATAACCCTTTCAGAACAGTATTTTATGTTTATCATTAAGGCCAGTTGAGAAAGTTCAAAATGCTTTAGCCCTAGGGCCAGCTGAATAAAGTATCTGCTGCTTATCTCCCTCTGATCATCCCCCTTTTCTATGTGTGCCTTCGTTTGCCTCTGTGGTTGCTCAGAAGCTTCTGCAAAATTGGTCTAATTTTCTAATAGCTGTGTGGGTTTGAATAACTGAATGGAAATGGATTGGATCTTGGTCGATTTTCCTTCTCTTGCTTGGCTGAAGAGTAAGCGACAAATGATCCTTTGGAAGGGGTAGGTCCCAGTGGGGTGTTGGTTACATGGGTTTTCTTGAATACACTTTAACAGTGAGAATTTAGTTTCTACAGAAATGGGATTTATTCAATGAAAACCATAAGCCTTCATAGGAGCAAGGAGCTTGAGAGAAAACTTTGGGCTGCTGAAGACTGGGGAGAATTTCTTTATAATTTCTATACTATTTAAAACCCCAACAATCTTCCCATATAATAAAAACACATCTTCCTTTTTAATGGTCTTAATCAAAGGTTAATGGCTTTGAATTCCCCCCCAACCTCCCTGTTGCTTGTTCTCCAGTCAAGTCAGCCTCCTCCCAGAGTCCTCAGCATCAGACTTGTCCCTTCCCTCAGCAGTTCAGATTATACTCAGAGATCTGTCTAGGAGCTGATGTCAGAAGTGATTTTACAAATGCTTAGAATTATTTTCTTCCTAATCAAGAAATGTTTTTCAAGCAGTTGCCACGTCCCACTTTGCAGTTCCTGAATATCATAGGTGATGTCAAAACCCAACGTGGCACTGGAAACCATTTCTGTTCGTGTAACTCTCGTTTTGTTTTCTTCTAGGGGTGGCAGATGGTGTAGGTGGCTGGAGAGACTATGGGGTTGACCCTTCTCAGTTCTCAGGGACTCTCATGCGAACATGCGAACGTTTAGTAAAAGAAGGACGGTTTGTACCAAGTAATCCTGTTGGGATCCTCACCGCAGGCTACTGTGAGCTGCTGCAGAACAAAGTACCTTTGCTTGGTAAGAGAGCATCTTTGGTGTGTGTTAGCCTGACATATGCTTAGTCAAGGTTGCTTAAGTCTCTTCTCAGCTTCTCCAGCTAATTTGCAGGCACTTACCTTCTTTTAATTAACCAAAACCCACAGAAATGCAGCTGTCTTGTTGCCATCCTTATTTTCTCCTATGTTTAAAAACTATCTTGATTCATTCAGCAACACAGGGTACGTTTGTGTCTGTAGCTGTGTCTAAGTAAAAGGCAAAGAGCCTTTATGTGTGAGGGGTGGGAATTCAGCGGGGCTTGCAGGGAGCCTGTGGTGGAACAGGCTGTGGCCTGTGCACCCCTTCTCTGTATAAATAACTGTTCTTTGAAAACTCTTTAATGGTTGGTTGTGGCTTTTTGCTTAAGCTACGCAAGCAAACATATTTTCTGAGGATAATTGGATGTGGTTCTGCTCGTTCCTTGCCTTACTGCTCCCGTTGCCTTTTATGTCCAACGAGCTTTAAACCCAATTGGTTGACTCCCATAGTTTGTGTCTTACAAACACTGGTACCCTCTGTCATTTTTGTAATTCTTTGTGGGGTATTCATTACAGATTTGTTTGGAAAGCAGACTGAAGGAGCTGCTTAGCATATTTTGTGTCAAACTGGATTTTAGACAGGGCATCCATCTACCCTGGGAAGGGCGAGCAGAGGGGCAGGCAACATTTGGCCTCAGCTGCCAACCTTGAGAACAGAATACTTTTTTAAAGGCCATGTGACCTCTTATGCACCAAGAAAGTGTTGCCCTGCATGATACACATGCTTCTCACCTGACCTTAAGCTTCTCTGCCAGGAGAGCACTGTGTAAGCTATATTTAACTCGTCTGCTGAGCTTCGGAGCAGATGTTCTCGCATTATATGCCTAAAGAATAGGTTGGAACCTCAGAAGCAACCTTAAGTATCACTAGAATAGCAGTGGTCAGTAATGACATTAGGATTTTGTGTGTTTATTTGTGCTTATTTCTGCAAAGCAGATGAGGCTGTGAGTGATCTCCAGAGTGGGCTGCTGGTGAGAGCTCTCCCAGCAGCTCTGCAGACGGAGGCAGCCCTGCTTGGCTTGACCTTTCGAATTCTGAAAAGCAGCGTATGCTGAGTCACAAGATCTGCATTCCACGCATGGCCTCCTGGTTACACTCTGCTAATAGAGTTCAAATTTGAAACTAATGATCCTCGGTGTTTCTCCTTTGAGCGAGGACAATATTTTTAGAAATAGGAATAAACCCCTGGAATTACCCCAGCATTCAGAGTTCGTTTAAAACAAAGTGGAGAGGACTTCATTAAGGAGGATTCATCAGGCAGTCATTTTTCCTTGCTGTTGTACTCTTTAAGTCTTGATGCTTAGTTCATCAGAACTGGATCTCATAAAAGCAAAACTGAAATGGGAGGAAAGCGTGCTGTTTATTTCTTGTACTGCAGAACAATCTTGGGTGCTGTCACATAAAATCTGACTATTTCCCAAGATGCTGCTTTGACATCGCTCAGCGGGGAGTGGAGAAGGTCCTGGGTATTCACAGGAGAGCAAATGAAGTGCGTGCTTATTGCAGGGAACTCCCTGTATTGGAAAGAGAAGTATCTGGAATAGGTGATGCCTAGAGCCAGCTGGACTTCAGCACTAGCAGGCCTGGTTGTAAGCTTAGCTCACTGCAAGCTTGTGGTCTGTCCAGCGTGGAGCTGCGCTTGGAAACTCCTACTGGGAGGGCGTTAGGGTGGAAGATGACTTCACCAGGCGGCGATACAGGGTCTGAGAGGCAGAAAGCAGGAAGAAATGCTTCAGCTGTATTTCTCCTCCTCAGGAGGAGTGTTGTGTTGGTGCAGAGGCTGGGTGATTGCTGTTTGCTGTGAAGAATGTAGCCTGGGGAAGGGTATCTTTGCAACACGGTTCATTCTGTGGCTTGCAAGCAAGCACAGTCGGTAGCTACTTCCCAGTGAATGAATCAAGAGTTCCTCAGTGCCCTCAAGCATGGCTGGGACAGTTCTGAGCACAGCTGACAAGCACATTTGTATCTATTCTGTCTGTCTTTAATCTGGCATAGTATTTGTTTCTGAAACATGTTTTCTTTAACCTTGTGATGTTCATACCCTGAAGAAGCAACGAGATTACAATGACAGCTCTACAGAGCCATGCTGTGAAGAGCAGCATTTGAATGCTCCAACAAGAGTAAAGTGACACTACCCAACACTTAATTGCCAGCAGTTCTTTACTTGGCGTGGTTTATTTACAGCTGATGAGTGAAACTGTGTGGAGAGCACCTAGCATTGTATGGATGCTACTAGAATTCTATTATCTCCATGATTTCGGAATTTCAGTATTTTATGTGAGTTCTGTAAATCCAGCCCTATAGCAGAATGTGCTGACATATGTTGGGATGGAAAACTGTAAATAAAGTGGAACAAAACAGCTGTTTGTCAGCATAATGTGTTTACCAAAATCAGAGCGGGAAAAGTTCTAAACAAAAATCATACTTTGTGTTGCAGTTGCCATCTTCAGTGTATGTTAGTTTTGGTATTACTGGCTATTTCCATTTCTCTTGCTTTTGTAAGCTTTGATAAATCCTGTGAATAATTGAACTCTGAATTAAATTGGTGAAAGAACAAGCAGTTTTGGCAAGGCTGACTCCAGTGCCCATCCTCTGTTTCCAGGAAGCAGCACAGCTTGTATAGTCGTTCTGGACAGAACAAGTCATCGTTTACACACGGCCAACTTGGGAGATTCTGGATTTTTGGTAGTCAGAGGAGGAGAAGTAGTACATCGATCCGATGAGCAGCAGCATTACTTCAACACTCCCTTCCAACTGTCAATAGCTCCACCAGAAGCAGAAGGAGTTGTCTTAAGTGACAGGTAAGGTGGTTGGAGTAGTCTGTGGGGGGCACTGGGCAGGTTCTGACCCCCAGAAACACGCTGCTCAGTCAAGCTGCTGCAACAGGCCTGCAGCCAGTGTATGGGCTGGTCACCCTGCATAAATGGCTTCTCTCACCAGCCACTTTCATTCCCAGTCCCCGTCTGTGCTCCCTCGAGACCGGTCTGGAGTACACTAATTTAGATATCTTGGCAGTGAGGTTGCAGGCACTTGAAGAATAGAGCAGAGGGACATGTGACTGTAACTCGTGTTTCCAAATAGCCGTGTTTCCCGCAGCATATTGTATTTGACCAAAACGAGCAAAAAAAAATGTTTGGCAGAACACCAAGCTGGGAAATGAGAGTATTAGGAAAGGACAATCTGTTCACAGAAATGAGTTGTTTCAAAGGCAGACTTGGATTTGTGTCTTCCCTGAAGAATGTCAGGCTGAGCCATCCTCTGACTTTGTGAAGTCTCACCAGTAATACGAAACTTACTCAAAAAATCAGCTTTCAATTCTGGACTAAAATGCAGCTCTCAAATAAAGGTTGAACTCTCATTAATGGGACATCCTCCTTGTGAACACAGGAGGATGATAAAGAGATCCCTGAGAGCGACCACAGTATGCAGGGAATGAAACAGGCACCCTAAGCCTTTGATACGAGGTTGGATATGGTGACCTTTAGGGTCTTTCCCAACTGAAATGATTCTGTGATTCCCTGAAATACCACGTAAGGGTTCTGACTCCAGTGCCACGATAGCTGCTTTGGAAAATGTTGGTTAAATTGTTGAAACTCTTGACCAGTCTTCCCCTTCTTCTCTTACTGCCTCATCATAAGACTGCAGAGGGGAAGCTGGGGTAGGACTCTGAAATTAGAACCCTTAAATAATCTCACCTCTTGATTAGACTAAAATGAAACAATAGTTTGAAATTCCAGAGCTGTAAAAAAATCTGAATTTTTCTGCAGTTGTGTCATCCCCGGGAAGGCAAAACCCCAAAAGCCCAAGGATAATTGACAGTGTCCAGTGGAAGTCAGGAAAGCAAAGTCATCTGAGTCACCGTGTAATAAGGAAAGCGCAAGATAAATGAGCTCCCACACTTTATTTCTGAGTCATGATTATAGCTTTCTGGATAGCTTCTGCACTGATCTTGACGTTAATTAGTACTCATGCCTGTTGCCTGAACGCTTCTGCAGTAGTTCTTTTTCATTTTTTGTCCCAGTTAATGTTAAATTTGGTTATAGATGGGCATAGGCAGGCAACCTGCACTCCACTGGCCTTCCTGCAGCTACAAATCAGTTGGGCAAAGCAGCTCTTCTGCTTTTTGGCATAGCCAAGCAGCAAGGGATGCAGCAGCTTCGGAGAATCAGATTTTGCAGCAATAGTCATGGCCCAAATAGGTATTTTCTCCTGTTGGTGTTGTGTAATGGGTTAGATGTGAATAGACCCAACGGGCCACGATCTCCTGGTAGCAGTTTCCAGACGTGTTTCATCTTCCACTTCATTAGAAAGTGATTCAGAATCCTTAAGTGTTTCTGCCGTTCCTGTTACGAATTGTCCGCTCAAGTACAGCTCTTACACGTTGAAGATGAGTGAGAAGGAAGCCCTGAGCTGCCATTCTCCTTAATGGTTTCCATGGAGATACAATTGCAAAGCAGATTAGTTTGCAGGAGTGTTCATCTGGGAATTTTAAATGCAAATCCCTTCCCTAACAGCTGGAACGTTACCTGTCTGCAGTCTCAGTTCTGTGGTGGCTTTCCCGACGAGCCATCCCGGTGCAAAAGCTCCACGGTGATTGCTTCATTCTTGTTTTTACAGAACCACACCTAAGAGTAGTGAGTTAGTTGATGAGCCAATCTGACATTGCTCAGTGTCTTAGAGCTGGAGTCCTTCCCTTAACACACCTGTCATCTCCACAGCCCCGACGCTGCCGATAGCACTTCTTTTGATGTCCAGCTCGGAGACATCATTTTGACGGCAACAGACGGACTGTTTGACAACATGCCTGACTACATGATCCTGCAGGAGTTAAAAAAGCTGAAGGTAAGAGTCTGGAGTCTGCACGGGTTACCCCTCCCCAGCTCCTGCCAGCTCTTTGTACGATTTGATACAAAACACCCACCGCCGAGTGATGTTGCTTAGAGACTTTTCAGTTAACACCACACGTGAGCAGTCAAAAGGGACCCTGACCCCAGAGCTCTGGCTCGTGGAGCTGCATCCAGGCTGAATCCAGAAGCAGCAGCTTTGGCATAAAGTGCCAGGGTAGCAGCTGGCCCCGTGTCACTAACCAGTGACAGGAGTTTCAGCAGCACCCTTGGCCAGCTGCTCACACGTTGTATTTTATCTGCACTTGCACGATGGAGATTATAGACCTGAAAGTACAGCATCCTCACGTGGGTTACTTGATGGGGTGAGAGGTACACTGAAAAAATAATCTGGAGCCTTTCTGAGGGGTTATAAACCAGCAGTTGTAAAGTACTATGGGCTGTCTGAACTGGGGGCTGCGTGCGCTTCAAATCATCTTCTGAAAGATTTCCTGGCAGCTTTTCCGGGTTGGTGACCACAAATGTTCCTTTTAAATAGTAAAAGTAGGTTAAAATATTTTAAATTGGCCAAGAACATTTAGCTGAAGGCTGTTTACTTTCAGAAAGGAAAGCACACTTAGGAGATATCAATATGTATAACTTCCCCGAGGAAACTAATTTGTTATGAAATGCAAATAAGGTTGACACGTAGAATTACACTGTGGTTTTAAGAATATTTTGCTTGCTCTTATCCTGCAGCTACATAACTGAGGGGTGGTGTCAGACCAAATGTGTGAGAGGCCTCTGCCAGTCAGGCAGACTCTGGGGTTTCCCCCCTCCACCGTCCCTCTCCCCTCTTCTGGGTGCAGTGTTTGGGTCTGCAGTCGAGCAGCTCGTGCTGTGAAATGGGAAATGCAGGCACGGGCTGTCACAGAGGCTCTGCTCTGGGTAGCAGAGGTGGTGGGGCACCTTGGCCGGGTGGGCTGGACGCTGATCTGTGTCCTGTCGGCGATGCTGTCACCAGGTCACACCTTTCTGCCTGCTGCTGGCAGAGGTGAGGTTGCCGGGCAGGCACTAGAGGTGGAATTCCCTGGTGGAAGAAAGTGGAGCTCCACCTTTTGGCGTGTTTGGGAAAGGCACTGAGTCCCCCAGGAGGTTGAGCCAAAACTTAGGATGTAAGTGCCTGTTAATTCCCCAAACTGTGGGGAGGACTCTTGAAGGGACAAGGCATTTTAAAGTCGTTGCAAACAAAAACCACAGGGCTTGTCCTGTCGTGTTGGCTTGATAAAGAAAAGTCTCAGAGTAAAGTGACAGAGCTACTGACAAAAAATATGGCCAAGACAGTTTGCGTGCTCAGTGGCTTTTAGTCTCATCCAGCTTCTCCCCAAGCGTGCTCTTGTCAGCCTGGGTGAGAGGGTCAGAGAAATGAGGCTTCCCATGCCGGCTGCAGCAGTCGCCTCAGCCTCCTCCGCATGGACTGCTCGGCCTGTTTGGAGTAAAACTGGCAACTCCTCCAAACCCAGCCTTGTAGCTGCTGGCAGGGAGATGAGGCCTCGACTTAGCTGGGAAGATTTTCAGTTCTAACCCAGGCTCGGAAGCCTCACCATCTTTGAGGCTTTATGTTTGGAAGAGATGATGGTAACTTGGGCCCTAACCTCTGAGCGCAGCCCGGCACTCCGGGATCTCCCAAACAGCTCCCTGTAGACTTTCTTACAGGAATAAACTGTTTTTCTTTTCCTCATGAATTTAGAACTCCAACTACGAGAGCATACAGCAGACTGCGAGAAGCATTGCGGAGCAAGCTCACGAGCTGGCGTATGATCCCACTTACATGTCTCCGTTTGCACAGTTTGCGTGTGACAATGGGTTGAATGTGAGAGGTAAGCTTTGGGGGGTGTTCTCCCTCCTCCTCCCACTCCTCTCTTTGAGAACTCTTAAGCAGAGTGAGGTTCTGTTGTTCTGAAAGCAGAGTGCTCAGAGCTGCGGTTGGCAGTGGAGTGCTCTGGGTTTGGCAAGGACCCCAGCAGGTCAGCCCGGGCCCTGGCTGGTTGGGAGCCTCCTGTGGGGAAGCAGCTGGAAGGCAGAGAACGCAGTGCACTCAGTTCTTATTTTATTTATTTTCTTCATCTAATAAGTACCCTCCTGCCCTAGGAACCCTGCTTGATACAAGTTCTCCAGACTCCTGGGGAGAGCGTGCTTGACACGTTCCTTGGATTCGGGGGTGGTGGGGTGTGTAGCAGGGACTCTCCTGAGTCCAGAACATCACAAACCACGTCTTCCCTGAGCAGTTCCTCCAGGATTTGAGTGGATTCCTTTAGCTGCTGCGCTTTGAAAAGAGACTGCTAGAAATGTCAAGCAGCTTTTAGAAAGACAGGCAGTAATACAGGGCTGGAGAAGACATCAAAGCCGTGTTTGATGTACGGTGGAAATTCCTGAGAAGACAGCGACTTCATTGCAGTAACAAAGCAGCACCAGCTTTCTGTACAGTTAGTAAATGTTCTGCTAGAAACCCAGCTTTCTGCCTCGCCGGTGAACGGCAGCGACGGCGCTGTCCTCCTCGCAGCACTTTGTGACTGGCTGTGCTGCCAAGGAGAGCACTTTTTGGCCGTGTTAGATGCCGTCGGTACCGGCCGGGACGTTCTGGAGTGGCTGTATTCATTTAAACTCTGCTTAGAAGAGCTTTCCAGGGGGGATGTCACGGGTTCCAAGAAGATGACCCGCTGTGGTTTGATGAAATAGTTTTATTTCCCTTCTATTACAGGGGGAAAACCAGATGACATCACCGTCCTTCTTTCTATTGTAGCCGAGTACACAGACTGAGGTGCCGGAGTGTCAGCTCCTGACGTTCCGTCGTCCCCGAGCTCCCAGCCTCGCCCGTACGGTTTCCTGCTGGCAGGATCTTGCTTTCTTCCTTCGCGGCCGCTCCCAGCGGCTGGTTCTCGAGCTCGTCGCCCGTCTCGAGGCACGACCGACGTCCCCGTTCAGAACCACTCGTAGTACACTGGTCTTTGTCTGCCAGCAAGAGATGAAGAAGCTCAAGGCTTGAAGCGTGTCCTCCAGAGCCGAGTCGTCACCCTTAAAAGGGGGAGGATCAGTCCCACGTCGTTCCTGCGTTTGAAATGTGACTTTCCCAGGAGTAGAATTGGTTTCTCATCTTTCCAACTAGATTCAGTAGCTACCACCTCGAGAAGAGGGCATATTACTCTACTTACTAGAAGCGTTCACTATTCATTAAAGGGTATGTTACAGAACACAGGTTCATAAGCATAGTCTCGTCACAGTGATAGCTGAGGTTTCGTGTTTCTAAGCTCCAGTTTTCAGGAGATTTCTGACTGCTGTAAACATTCTGCTCTTGCCATCCATGGTGTCAGCCTAGGAGCCTTTTCTAGAAAACAAAACAAAACAAAAAAATCAACAAAACAAAAAAAAAATAACCAAAACAAACCCAACATACTTAGTTCAAAGTTATATGGATGCAAATGTGTTTTGTGATTTCAGGTGCTTAACTGTGATCTTTAAGAGTTCTGCAGATCATTTCGTCCACAATGGGCCCGGTATCTGGATGTTTTGGCTGTGGATAATTATTATTTTCTTTTTTTTTAATCCAAAATTTGAACTCTTGTCTCCAAAAGCTGAGCCGGCCAAAGCTGAGGCCCTTTGGAGCATTTTCACCCATCCGCCAGCGTGGGGGGGATGCGGCGGAAGTGCTGCCGTGGGAGGTTGCAGAAGGAACAGCTCCCCCTCAACTCCTCAACTCGGAGCGTCTTCACTTGGGGCAGATAACCCTGTTAGTGACAAAGCATCGCTTTGTGTGAAAAGAACAGGATATGCTGCACCAGTTTGAGTCCAGTCGCTCGCTCTTTGACTCTCCCCACAAGCAGCTTAACGCTGGAGCGGCCGCCGGAAGGGCGGGGATGGAATGAATGGAATCGATCGGCAAAACGTTAACATTTCAGTAGCTGGAGCGTGGGGGGTTCGGCGGGAACCTCGCTGATGTTTACAGTGCCCAGCAGCCACTTTGCAATACGCCATTTCCTTTCGAGTGACAGAGCTCGTGCTCGTCCCCCCCCCGTTCCAGAGAGCTTTTCCTTTTCCTTTCCCGAGGTTCAGACAGAAAGCTGATAGCTGTAAAGATATATATATTTTTGGTCAGGTTTTTTTTTTTTCATTAACTTTTTTGCTGGTAGAAAAGTATGTAGAAATAAATTAAAGCCATGTTTTTATATATATATATATAAAAAAAAAGTCGGGTAATGTCACTGTTTAGGTGAGTGCAGTTAAACTCGGGTCAGTAAGTAATCTTACCTGCTCTCAAAAGGAGATTTTTACTACCTGGTTTATTGTATTAAAACTGTTTAAGTTTGAGGTTACCTCAACTTGTTTAAAGAATTTTTGTGGACTTGTACTGTATATTTGCGTAACTATGTCAAGCTTTTATTTAAGGTCATTTAACATGTACCATGTACATGTCATTTTACGATATTTCAATGCATCATGCTTGTAACAGGCATTTCATTTATAATAAGAGTTGATTCATTTGGAAGCTCTTTGGTAATTGATCTGCTGTTCCTAAATTGGCGTAACGTTAGCTCTGGATTTCCAGTCACCTTGTAACTACTCGTCAAAATGCCTTAACTACCCTGACTTGACCAAAATGCCATTTTTTGGTGAGGGCGTGGGGAGGATTCTCTTTAACCGAGACAAATTAATGAGTTTTGTGATCCAGGAGCAGCGAGCGGTGGATAACTTTGCACAACTTGTCAGTCCTCGTTGTTTTTCCAGCCGTCTCCGGCTGTCTCGTTGGAATGTATTCCCGCTGCAGCACAGGGCTTTGTTTCCAGCGGCCGGGAGAGCGCCGCTCTCCCAACCCCGAGTGGCTTTTATGTTTTATCCTCCGGTATTTACCGTCGCGCGGGGCGATCGGAGCAGATGTGATCAGTTCATTCTTTCCCTTAACGTACCTTAAAGCGCTGCCCCCGCAGCCCGGGGCTGTGTCGCGCTCTCTGCACGCTCCTCCCCGGCCCTCCCCATTCCCTGCCCCAATTTCTAGGTGTGTGGGTTGGGAGATGCACGCGGCTCCGGGCGGGGAGCGGAGCCGCGCTGCCTCCCGTGCTGCTCAGCTGAGCAGTAGCTGCAGAGCCGTTTGCCTCCCCACACATCGTGATTTCTTTTGTTGTTATTTTTTTTTTTTACAAAATAAAGAACAAATTTGGATTTTTGATTTACAAATCATGAGTTTATCCCTCACCGGACACACCAAAGACCAGTAAAGCTTCAAGCTTTTCCATCTGTTTATAAAGCAATACTGTATTATAAATAATTGATATTTTTATCACATAGCTTGATTGTTTGGGGTTTGGTTTCTTTTTTTTTTTCCAAGATGTGCACTCTAAACATATCAAACCTAATTTCTTCCTCTGAACTTAAGCTGTCTGCGCACAAAAATAAAGAGAAAAGTTTGGAAAAGGAGATGACAGGGCCCAGCATGAAGCAGGAACACTTCCTAGGGGATCAGCACGACCGCTCGCGAGAGGTTTGGGGTTTGGTTTCGCTCCCCCAGGCGAAGGGCGCCAGCGGAGCGCGGGCTGCTGCGGAGCAGGGGAGGGGTGTGCGGGGCCCCAGGAGCTGGTGCTTTGGGAGCAATGCCTGGAGGAAGTTTTGCACACCAGTGACCGTGCAGGGCCACGGGACTGGCAGGAGCTGGTGTGTTACGTGGTGTGGGGCAAAATGGGGTGAAGATGGGGTGAGTTGGACAAACTGTGGTTCCTTGAGATTTTGATGGATGTCTTTGGGAGAGCTGCCATGTACAGATCCCTCTAAATGTCCCGTCTTTGGGGTTCGGGAGAAGGTTTGGCTGGGATAAAAAAAAACCCAACCCGCCGGATCTTGGGACCAGGGGGTTGTGACTGAGTCAGGGAGAGGTGAGGGTCTGGCAAAGATGGGGAGGGTTTTGTGGTGGAATCTCCAACACCCTTCCTCCAGGGGCAGGAGCCAGGTGGTGCGTGCAGGAGCTGACTGTGTGGCGTGGTTTCTTACAGAGAGCTGAAATGACGAATCTGAGGCTGTATCTGATGAGGATGCTTTTCTGTCCTTGTTAAAATGAGACTATCATCTACGCTTACCTAAGAGGCAATTGTGAATTTCATGTCTGAGGTATAACTTATGCAGGAATAGTTCTGTAAATACATTTAAATGAATTGTAAAGATATTTAATAAATATAGTATTTATACTAAAATGCTGTTTTTTAAAGTAAAGTCGACTGCCCCAATTCTGTTCGTTAACGTGGTGATGTCATGGGTGGTGCAGAGCAGCCACCAGGACAGGGGGTGCCAGGCTCAGTTGGTACAGTGTTGTCACACCTGCCTTTGGGTGACACTGCACCGTCGGGCAGAGTAACAACCTCTTAACTGGCCAAGCCTGGCGGCGTCGGTGTCTTGCTCCTGGGTGACTGCGCGCTGTCGCTGTCCGGTGGAAGAGGCAGGGGAGGGAGAAGGAAAAGACAATTCTGAAACAGAAAAGCCTCTTCAAGGTGACGTTTGAAAGGAGTTTATTTTTCTAACTGCATTTCTGTTACAGCTGTGGTTGCTCAGTTAAAGGACAGCTCTGCGCTGTTGCTGTAAGGACACCAGTGACTGTATGGCACTGCTGGCTTTGGCTGTGCCACAGGGGAGGGGTTTGTCTCTCCAGAACTCCTGACTTTACAGCAGCTTCCTTTGCCTGCAGCAGGGACACGGTTCCAAGTCCCCAGTGGGGATGCAGCCACAGAGCTGAGCACCCAAAGCAGCGCCCACAGAACACAAATCCAGCCCCTGGTCACCTCCCTCTGTCGCAGCGTGACCGATACAGCCACAGAGTGACCCGGGCTGGGGGTCAAGGCAAACGCTGAATGAACACCTAAACTGCACTGACAGAGCAGGAGCTGATCAAGCACTCGATACCAAGCCGAGTTGTGCCCCTTTCCTGTATCTGTCTTGCAAAAAGCCAAAGGAAACTGGTCCCATTTGAGCAGGGTTCTCACTTCCCCCTCAGTCTGCGGGGCTGTTTGTAAACAGCTCACGGCACAAACTCAGAACACAGTTTCCATCGAGTTCTAACCTGCTGAAGAACTGCAACCAAACTTCTTTCTAAACCCAGAAACAGCTCCACAGTTACCACATCAAACACACTTTTGTCTTTCAGGGCAGTCGCTGGTTGGGCTGCAATGCCTGTGGCGCTAGAGAACGGGGGAGCTCCGCGTGTTGCCAAAATCCTCCTCCGTGTCGCTGGCTGTTGCCAAGCTGTGAAAGGTGTGGTCGAGGGGATCCTCCTTAGGAAAAACTGCTCCGAAAAACAAGGAATGAAACTGAAAAAGAATTGACACAAGTGAGAAGCTGCAGCTGATACAGAGCTTGGGGGTTAATTATTTCTAAAGCTTTTCCCACTTCAGAATCTTTATCAGTCTAGAGCATTCCCTACTACAATCCACCTGCCCGTGTTACCGTTCAAGGCAGCAGGGGTGTTTTCTGTCAGCCGTGCTGCTGTGAAAGCTGATGCCATCCAAGTGCCATGTGCAGAACCGAGTACTGACAAGCAGCAGCCCCCGGTAACTGCCAGCTGTGTTTCAGTATTTCTGCTGCAAATACCCCCAGCAGCTGCATTACCTTCTGGTACTGGTGCTCTGCTGCCTCTCCCCTCGGCACCGCGTGGTCCTCCAGCTCTGGCACGACGCTCCCTTCCATCCCTCTCACATCCCTCTTTGTGGCTCTACTTTTAACCTCCTGTTTTTCCCAAGGATTCGCAGGTCCTTCCGGCTCCGTTTTCAGTGCCTTTTCACAGCACTGTGGATTTTCGGGAGCCACTGCTGCTTCATCGCCGGCTTTCTCAGATTTACCCGGACACATCTTGGAGCTGGATTGGAGAGTCGGTCAGGTTAGGAACTGCCTTTTGTGGGGCTGGGTCAGAATGTCTTTGTTTTTGTTAATGGATTATGGCTTTAGTATAGACTCTCAAGGAGTATCCTCCCTTCCCCCTGCACTACAAGAGAACCCTGTGGAGATAAGGAAAGCAGGCTCTGAGCAAGCTGCTCTAATTGCAGTTGTCCCTGCTCACTGCAGGGTGTTGGACTGAGCTTGAAAGGTCCCTTCCGACCCAACCCACTCCTCGATTCTGTGATCAGCTAGCACCAGGTTCTTCAGCTGTGCTCAACACTGAGGTGTCCCGAAGCTCTCAGGTTCACAGCTTTCCTATGCACAACGACCCCAGGATGCTGTGCACGGCGCTCCCCAACACCCTGCAACAACAAGCAGACCACCACCTTTCCAGCTCAAATCTCACTTGGCTGGAGAGTGAAATTTTGGACCCTCTGAGGGCAACCTGCCCCCCTCGCCTGCCCCTGCAGCCCGCTCCTTACCTTTCCTGCTGCTGTGCAGAGCAGGGAGCCTGCTGGGAAGGCCTCTCCTTTTCAACCTCAGACAGGGTGGCCAAAATGAAGCAGGCTTCCAGCACCATGTCTTCAATGCTGAAAGCGATCGGTCTAAACACAAACGCAGAGAGACTCAGCAGCATCCATAATTACACTCCGTGGGAGGAATCACAGCTCCTGTTCTATACCTGCAGGTTAAAATGCATCTCCTCTGGAAAGCTGAAAACCTAATGCATTTCCTCCTGAAGTGCAGGAGATGGCTCCCTGTTTCAGATCTAAATGCACCAACAAGCACACACTGTATGATAGTAGACTTAGTCAAATTATAGTTTTAAATTAGGAATCATTAAAATTATATTTTAAGGAGAAAATGTCTTGTTTCTTTAGACTACTAAATAAAAACACTGCATGCATTAGACTGCAGGGGTTGGACTCGATGATCTTGGAGGTCTTTTCCAACCCAATCTATTCTATGATTCTATGATTCTATGACTGAGAGCCTGACATGTCCGGGTAACTTAGAGGTGTTCATTTTGTTGTTGGAATCACTGATTCTGTGATTAGCCAGCGTGGCTGGATCAGTTATAGGGGTTGCCTGGGTTAAATGTGTGATCACAAACCACTTAACCCCCTATCACAGCTTAGAAATATGGTGTTTGGTAGCAAATAAAAACCTCTTTTTCTGTTCCAGGTAAATACTCATTGAGTAACCTGTACAACCCACGCGTGGAGCTGTGGCTGTTCGGTCAGGTGTGCTCCAAACTGTACCTGCCAGAGATGTCAAAGTGGATGGAGACAGGAACACCAGTAGCTTCTGAAAAGGCCAGGAGTCCCTGAGGAGAAGGGGTGGGTGGTTAAGTGTGGCTTTAAAACCATGGGGACCCCTCTGCACTGTCCCAGTCGAGTCGGGCAAATCACCAGGCAATGCTTTATTTTAAAGACCAATTCTTGCTTTACCCTCAGTTCCTTAAGGCAAAATGTCACTTCAGAATCTACTCCAACTTGAAAGTAGTCAAATTCCTCTGGATTTAGTTGTATTTCAGTAAGCATTGTCTTGGAAAAATCTGTTAAAAATAACAAGGAAGTCAAGGACTCAAAGGAGCGAAGTTTGAACTCAGAAGTACAACTAGAACTATGAGGATTTTACATCAGCATGGTTTGAACAAAAGACCACATTTTTACCATGACTAACAGTAATAAATGTTTAGCTTATCTAAATTTCTGTCCTAATTAAGTAAAATTCCTCCACTTATTTACAGCATACTACATAGAATTAAGTGGCTTTTAACAGAACCTGTTGTGTGTTCCAGTGTGCTCTAACCTGATACCTGCTGCCCTTCTGGCACACCCACTGTCAACAGGCAAACAGCATTACCAGCTGCCCAGTGCTGCCTAGATGGGGAAACCAAAAGGCCACAGAACTTTAAGGGATTAATTGTAATTGCTGACAGTCACCAGGGGACAATGAAGGTGGACAGAGGTTCTTTGTTTGACATGATAATCTTTTCCTGATTGCTAAGTGGCAACAGGAAATGGGCTCTGCAGTTTCAGGCACTGGGTTGCTGCTTGTTCTCATTAGATTAGGCTGTGGTTGTTGTTAGGTGTGGGAGAAGCAAGAGGGTACTCCCAGGGTGCCTAACAGGAAAAACCCTGCAGAGCTCCTGCAGCACAAACCCACCCAGTTCTCTTCCAGAGCCCGGCTGCTAACAAAGCGTTACAAACCCTTCCCAGTCTTCCAGTTCTCTGCTCAAGAGGCTTTTGTTTTCCTCTCAGCCTTCAACAAGGCCCCACTGCACATTAAAGTTCCTTAAGACTGCAGAGATGCGTACTTAGGGAATCATTTAGAATCCCAGGATTGATTAGGTTGGAAAAGACCTTTAAGACCATCGAGTCCAAGCGGACTTGTAACACGTGTGCCAGCTTCTGCAAGGCAGAGCCAACACATGCAAATGCAAACAAGCCTGGGCAGAAGGTGTTTAATTCTTTCTTTGAGAGTTAAACCCCAATGTGGCAAATCCCAAGCCACCTCCAGGTGGAATGTTCCAAGGACACGTTTTGTGGCAGTGCACACAGAACACGTGCTGCGGGCAGGAAAGGGCATCACATGCTACACAGTAAGAGCAGTGCTCGGGATTTCTCCTTTTTCTCCTTCACTGTTTGCTGCTTTGGTATCTCAGGATATTTTTACTGACTCTCTTTTTCACTTTCTTACAATAACCCTTACAAGCACGTTTCTAAACCAACAGAATTTGTCATGCAAGATGTACTCTTGTTTAGTGTCTTTGTACTGTCTTTTTTTTCCCTGTTTCACTCCAGTTTCCACCACTGCCTCCCTGCTCTTGCCCTCATGGTCAAACATACTCTGTAACAATATCAGTTCTTTAATTATGGTGTTCATGCTTAAATTAAATTTTTAAGAAGTAAAATTATCTCCTTTTTCCTGTCTGCTGCCACGCTTCTGCTCTTGCAGCACAGTAATTACCTCTGCTCAAGCTCACGGCAATAATTTATTGCAATTGGCTGCTCAGTCCAATATCTGCTGCTGCTACCAGGAAAATGACATTAAAAACATGCTTTCTGAAAATATATTAAGCCCAGAAGGTGGCAATATGATTTAAAGTCTTGCTGTCTGTGTTCCCTCTCTTAAACTCTCACTCAGCCATAGAATGCAGCCTGTGTTTACATGGTGAGTTACAGTTCCTTTAGTTCACCCAGTTTCAAGTCCTGATATTGTTTCATGGTTTGAGTTTCCTTACCAGTGTCTTCCTCGGTGTAACTCTTGAAACAAACTTTCATTGGAGTAACTGATAAAGTTACTTCTTCTTGGCTGGTCGGGAAGTGAACCATTATATCAGCCAGCAGCCTGTAAAATTTCATTCAACATTAAATTAATTTTACCTCCCACAAATGAAATTTGCTACTCGCATCGGAGAGTAAAATTGTTACTGGGCAGTGCTGCCTGCAAATGTGGTTTTGAAACATCCTTCAAGTCTGCTGGGTCTTTTTAATTCATTTCTAAAGTAATAGGTAACCTAAGTCTAAAAATACAACTAGGATTTGTATTTTTATTTTTATATTTAGTAGCTAGTAATTAGGAACTAACTAACTAACTAGGAAAAGCCTGGTATAACTGCTCTCTGCTTTCCCTTCCGTGAATCCCAAATTCTGGATTCTTCCAGGAGCTGCTTCACAAAGCAGGACTTGGCCTGATTTCATGAAAACTTTGGTACTTTTACCACTGGATTCTTTGCTTATAAAACTAAAGCATTACTCTATTTGTCATAGGTGGAAGTTGCTCAAAGGTGTGAACTCAAATGATACGCTACACGCTGCTCAAGGTTGGCCTGAGTAGGATCCATGGCACAATGAGCCAAGTTGTAATGTGAAAAAATAAGCACCAGGATACAGCATGTAGGCATTTGCCATGTTTTGATTGTGCCCTGATCAGATTTGGATTATGTTAACGACTAGGAGAGCAGTGCTGCCTCCTCTAAGAGTTGGTTGTAGGGTTTTTTGTTGTTGGTTTTTTTTTTTTCTGCCAGAAAAAGGTATCTTTGTACTCCTTACCTGGAGTGGACTTTAAGTATGTTTGGACACATGTGCTTTGCAAAAACAGCCTGCAACGGATCACATTCTTGGAACATCAGATTATATGTTTTTACAACACCTAAGTATAAAGCATAGGAACAAAAATCAATGCTGGTCTGTAATTTTAAATGTTTTTTGTTGTTGTTGTTGTTCATGTCAACAGAGAAAGTAACCAAGCGACTTACTCTAGCTACATGGAAATAACTCACCCACGAACAGAAAGCTGAATTCACCTCCCACCTGTGACTTCCTTCACCCTTTAGTTGTGTCCCTCCAGCATCTGAGTTTTTTAAGAATCCACAAGAAATAAGTGAACAGCAACAAGTGTGGGGGGGAAAGGCTGCAATGTTTAACAGGTGTAACAATAGAAATGGTGGTAATTCTAAATGTTGTAGGAGTAGGCTGACAACATACAATGTGCATTAACTACTGCACTGAAGAATGTTTGTCTGACAGCCTGTCAGGGCTTCAATTTAACGAGGTGATGCACGAGATAAATATAAATTATGATCTGAAGAGGCTGAAAGCGTTTGGGATAATGTCCCCCCAATAACACTCAGATAATAATTACACTGAATCTGGTGCTGTGCTGCTCTTTAAAACTGCTTCTGGATCTGTAAAGTCACTCTGTGGGTAACCTACCGTGTTTGCAGAGGAGCTGAAAAGTGATGTGATCAGTAATCGTTGTGTAAATGCTGCATTTCTCTACGTTCTTCTCCAGCACATTTACACATCTAAAGACAGGAAGAACTGACTGGAAAATAAAGGGAGTGGTGGGGAATCAGCGGTGAGGTTACTCACCAAGCAATTTTGCAGTATTATTTCCCTAGTTTCATATGGTTTATCTCAAGCTCCTGCTTTCACAGCTTCCCCAAACCTCTGGCCGACACCAACCCTCACCATCCTCACCCACTATTCCCACACGTGGCCAACAGATCTGTTTGCTAAACAACTGGTCAAAGCTCTCCTGGGTCATATTGGTTTTGAAGGCTCCAGGAGAAACACTGCTGAGGCAGAAATTCCTCCAGCCCAAGATGAAGCTGGTTCAGATGTTGGGAAGCACAGGGCAGAGCTCAGGAAGCAGAACTTCTGATTGTGATTAAATACTAACGCTGTCTTTGGCAGAGTTGCTCAGAAGTGCTTGAATTTGGAGCCATCCAGGGGTCTCTATGAGCCTCCCCCTATAACTTCATCTGGAAATTGAGCTCATTTGCTGCTTACCAAGCTGTGCGTAACAACCCATTCAAATTGTACCTTAATTATCAATTTACAGGGGAGGGATAACTGTTTCTCCTTCTGACGTGGTTGGGAGGCAGCTGTGCAGCAGTAATGTTGAAAAAACATAGATGAGAAGAAGACACACGCATATGCTGACCTCGATGAATTCACTGATCTTAAGGCAAGCTGAAAATGTAAGTAAAATATTTTATTAACTCAAAACTACTTCGATTCAAACCTTTAACAGAAAAGCCATCTCTGTGCTCACCCACAACCCCTTTAAATGTGCACATCTCAAAATAAATCAAGGTGCATTATGCATCCCATCGTGTTCAGACTTATCACCCCCATTATTCCCGGGGAGAAGTCACTGGTATCATACAGGCACAGGAATCCTGGCTATGGACTTTTAAGTGGCCCTGAAGTTTGCATTACCTAAGCACTTAAAAACTCAAGTTTTGTTTGAGGCATTTGAAGGACTGGAGTTTATTTTAAAACTCCCATCCATGTGGTATGCACAAATAAGCAAAGACACTACCAGGATCTCAAAAATTCTTTCAGGTATCAAAAGAAATGATCTCTGCTTCTGATTTTCCAGCTGCCCAGCAAGTTAAGGAGAGGTGATCACTTTTAACTAAGAAACCTCCAGAGAAAACCCTAATTTTGCTGGAAATGGTGTTTGATTAACCAGAGGCATATTAATGGATTCTTTTTTCCTGTTGAGTCATATCAGTACAAGAACACGTTGTTTAGAGGCAGCTTCTGATGTGCTACAAAACATAAACCTTTTGACCCACGGCAACAGAAATAAAGCCCTGGGTATTAACCTGGATGTCCTGGACAAGCTTTGGTTTGAGTAACCAAAAATGGAAGAGTACTAAGGGCAGAGTGGGAATGAATGTTCCATGATGTCATCTGCATAATTACAATTACAGAAAAGATGGCATTTGGCCATACTGGAAGTGGAAGAAGTTGAGAGAGAATGAAACTCAAGACTGAAGGGTATCTGTAAGAAAACCACCACAATATCCAGACACATCAACACTGTGCTTCCAAGAAAGGTAAGTTACAAATGAAAATTAAAATTACAAAGTCAAATCCACTTACACCTTTTTCTATGGGGTCAAACCAAAATTCATCACTAATACGTGCCATGGCATGTATTGCTCTTCCGAACACTAGCGGGAAAAGAAAACAGTGCAATATGCATTCTAGGTTAAAAAAATAAAAATAATAACAATAATTAAAAAGTTATAGTGCTTTTTCTTCAGGATTATTTAAGAGGAAACATTACAGATTTCCTCCACGTTTCAATAAGACCCCACGGGCTGCCAGTCACGCGTCCCCATGGCTACCGGCCCTGCTGAGCTGCACTGCCCTCGGCCGGCCCTGCTCTGGGCTGCTCGTTTCTCCCACAACCCCCACCCCTCTGCCCCAGGGGCCGCGGGTACCTCTGAGATGAGCCCCCCCAATGACACACTTCATGGCGGCCGCAGACGACGCATCGCCCGCCCTTCCCCTCACACGACGGCGACAGAAAGGGCGGGAAACGCCTCCTCAGGGACCCGGATGTAGGGTTGTGGCTGCGAAGAAACGCGTTTCGGGCTTGCTTGGCCCTTCTCAGGCGCCGTAGCGGGCGGTTGGTGCCGGCCTGGCTTCCGGGAGGAGCNTATTCTACTTAATTAGATTATTATAATTATTTTTATTTTTTTTACCGCTTCTCTCATAACATCAATTCATTAATTATTATTTGCCTATTCATTTGGCTATATTTTCTTTTCTGTTGCTTTCTTTGGTTTAACATTGATCATGTTTCACCCTGTTTTTCATTGCCCCCTGTCTGCAATCAACTTCTTCATTCCAATAAGGCTGGGCACAGAGTAAGTTTACTCCTCTTGGCTGTTGCTAACACCGGTGGTAAGGGCTTGTTCATTTTACTCGATCATATGAATGTCAGATGGTACCTACGAATTAGGGGCTGCTCTGCAAACCGTGCTCAAGATTGCACCTAAATTCCTAGCAAAAGCCAGCTGTTGTAACGCTCCTCAGCGCTGTTTTATGTTGCAGGTAACCTGTGATTAAATGCAGGTTGGTGCTTTTAATCTGTATTATTCTAGATTGATAAGCTTTTCTTTAATTAAGGGAAGCTCAGCTGTGATTTGGGGGAAAATGTGAGGCCCGGGAGCTCATCAGCAGAGGAAATGATCTCTGCTGAATGTGCAGGCTGCTGGCTTTGCCGGGGTGATCTGTTTTAAGTGGCAGGATAATTTCATTAAACATCAAGTATGTAACTGATGCTTCACATCCAAGTCCCTTAAGCGCCAGTAAGGGACTCTATCTATTGCCACTTCAATAATCAAAGTACTTTTTGCTCATTTATTTTGTCCCTGGCATTCAAGTTATGTAATCTCTAGGCTAGTTAAGGGTATTTTTCACTGGGAACTCTTGAAAGACCAGGACAAATGTGTCCTCTTTTTCCTCTCCTGGCTTAGTTTTAACTTGGTAGCTCCTTGATTAAAAAGCTCTCACTACTTCACCAACACTTGCAGCCCTCTGTTCCCCAAAGATGTGTGGCATTGATAGTGGCACCAAGACCAAAAAAAACCCCCAAACAACCCAAAACCTGAATAAAAACCTCACCCAAGTTCCCTCTGCTGTTTTTGATGACTTGTTAACACAAAGACAGCCGCGTGGCCTAAATAATTACCAAGCCAATATTAAAAGAGGTGACTTCTTAGCAGTTACTACTGCTTTTAGCTACGCCTGGGCTGTGTCTTTCACAAACACATGCCATGGCTTCACCTTCAGAGCTAACAAAGCATTACTGGAAGATAAACCCACTGTTTAAGGAGGAGCTGTTCATCAAGTGACCAGGGATGATGGCTTTAGATCCTGGTTTTACCGTGTAGCAATGGAATGCCCCACGCTTTACAGAGCTTTCCTGCCCTTTTTGCATAATTCATTTATTGCTGTGTTGCTCGCATTAATTATTTCTCTGCTTTTAATCTGTATGTGATGTTAAACTGTGGTCTTAATTCATCTGAATCCTTAATAATTTTGAAGCCTCCACTGAGTTTGTATTTTCGCAGCTGTTCTCCTGAAACTGGGAATGTATAGAACTGGTAATAGAACCACTGTGGGCAGTAACCTGGTTTATCTTCTCTGCAGTGCCCTGGATTTTTATGTGGTTTTGGGTTGGTTTTCTCTTTAAACAAGGGTGTGTTAGTCTCACCCCCTTGTTCAGTAATTCCCACAAGATGGACCCTGAACCAGCTTCCTGTTCTGGCCAGCTATTAACACGTGTTGCAGATTTGCTGCTTTATTAAATTTTATTTATTTCTTTTTAAAATTGTATTTATTGATTTGATAAGGAAGACAATGGAAGTTAGTTAAAGCAGAAAGAAACTTGGATGAAGAGGTTTTAGACAGAAGTGGCCACAGTTTTGCCAGGTCTGTGTTGAGAATGTGTACTAGAAAAGTCCTATATGAAATTATTTTAGGATGTTTAAGGAGGGGGGAAAAAAGAAGTGGGATAGTTTAGAGTAGTTGCCAAATTTGTGTAAAATATCTCAAATATTAACACATTCCTGTTGCTATACCTGGCAGTGGCTTTCAGCAACAAAATATCAAAAGACAAAATTCAGGAGACTAAAATTCAGTAGAGTTTTGTTTGTAAGGCCCCTCCTTGGGATAACTGCCTCCATTAGTAGGGGTCCTCGTTTTCCCTCGATGTAGCAAAATTCCATCACCATCTCATTCTTATTTTAGTAGCTTTTCCATCAAAACAGAGAGTTTTGAAGCTGAAGGAAATGTTGCAGTGCTTTCTGTTTGCCAGTGCTTCTCTCCTTCGTTAGTATCTGTAACGATCTTTCTTCCCTGTCAACACCTGCCAAGTTGGTGTTAGTCTTGGGAGATCTTCACATTCCCCACCGATGCAACAGCCTCCCAGCCAAATTCAAAAAACTCCTGGTTCCAGGAAAGATCCAGCACATCCTCTGCACTGGAAACCTCTGCACCAAGGACACGTACGACTACCTCAAGACCCTGGCTGGGGATGTTCACGTTGTCAGAGGGGACTTCGATGAGGTAACGAAGTTCATTTGATAGTCACATTTGGTGTGGGTCTTTTAGGGGGCAAACTGAGGTGGTGGGGGCACTAAGAACCTGGGAAAAGCAAACTGGGCCAAAAGGAGTTGGGGGTGCAGTGGATAATGTGAACAGTGCTGTAAGTTCCCATTGGTGTGAATAAAAGTAATCTGCATTCTTGGCTATGCCTGAGATGCCAGGAACCAGGGCCAGCTGTTGCCAGATCTTTGGTGTTCCCTCCATCCCACCACCTTCTCCACAGCACTGTAGCTCCAAACCACTTCCATTGAATTCACTTCCATAAGTTTTCCCCTCTTTGGTGTTGCAGAGTTGGTTTTAAATATAAATTGTACATCTAATCTGCATTTGTTTTGTTGGCTTTTTTGTTTCTTTTTAGAACCTGAATTATCCCGAACAGAAAGTTGTAACTGTTGGACAGTTCAAAATTGGGTTGATTCATGGCCATCAGGTGATTCCTTGGGGTGATATGGCCAGCCTGGCACTGCTACAAAGGCAGTTTGATGTGGACATCCTAATTTCGGGACACACACACAAATTTGAGGCATTTGAACATGAAAACAAGTTCTATATCAATCCAGGATCAGCTACAGGAGCCTACCATGCCTTAGAGAAGTGAGTGAAATATGGGAAACATCTGCAGGGATTTTCTTCCTGGTAACAAAACCGAGCTGCAGAGCTCAGGGTGAAGGTTAAGGTGGCCATTCCCAGTGTCGGGGAGAGGAGGGGTTGTACTCACCCAACCTCTGTGACTGAACAGAGGGAATACTTAAAGCTTCAGCTCTGCTGTACTGTTCTTAGAGAATTCACATCCATTTATCTCACCACTGAGGTGATTCTATCCACACAAATAATAAGACTTTTTTATTTTTTCTTTCCAGCAACATCATTCCTTCATTTGTGCTGATGGATATCCAGGCTTCCACAGTAGTTACATACGTCTATCAACTAATTGGAGATGATGTGAAAGTAGAAAGAATTGAGTACAAAAAATCCTAAAAGGTGGTTTTGCTCATCTGGTATTTTTACCATCTCGTTCTGAACTGCAAGTTACTCCAATACTTGATTGCTAGTTTACAGTACTACACTTAACTTGCTAACAGCTTAACAATGTAGCTTATTGGTAATAACTTTACAATGACATTGTGTTTGCTTTTCTCTGTATGAATTGATTTGTAAAATATTCCATTAAAATAACTGTTTAAATACTGTTCCTTAATGTTGTAATAAACTCCACTTCATAGAAAAACTGAAGTTTTATGAACTGGTGTTGGGGGGAATACAACAGTTGGAGGTGCTTTTGAAATGCCTGCTGCTCTGGTTTGGTGACTTTAAGGGCTGATTGCAAAGGGCTTTAAATGAAGAGGTGGAGGGCTCTGGAGCTATGTTTTGTTTGCTTCAGAATCCAGATGATGTTTAATTTTCCTGGTTTAACATTCCTAAGTAAGTTAATAGAATAAAATGGATTGATAGATCTGGGAACCATCACAATTAACTCACTACTGTAAGTTTTAATTTCACTGTAGAAAGCTTTAGTGTTTTTATAATGAAAGCAGTTTTCAGTACCACTCTGCTTTCATGATGATGGTCTCAAATCTATAGCCAGTGAAGAGAGGCTTTCTTTTATTTATGGCTAATAGCTGACACTACACCTATCTGCACTTTGGTCCATGGAGAGAGGTGTTAAATCATGGAATTCATGACACTCCTACTACCACTGACAACTAAACCAGGAGGGGCTGTTTGAGAAGACTGGACTTCTTGGCTCTGCTGCCCTCGTGCCTGCAGGGAAGAGCTCTCATTACTCATGACTGCTAACTCTGGAATAAAACCTGAGTTTTACCTTCTCTCTTCTCCAGAAGAACATTCAGAATGGTGGTCTGTTTCCTTTGCAGATGTTGGTCTTTTTCCATCTGTCATGAAGCTTTGCTTTAAAAGAACAGTTTTCCTTGAACTTAAAGAATCAGAACTGTTATTGCTGTGTCATAAAAATAACTTACTTCTATTCAAAATAAACTCACTTTACCTTAGAAAAAGACCAAGCATTTGAGGCTGCTATCTCAGGAACCTCTGGCTCACTGCTGCTTCATGCAGCAAACCACCTGCCTATTGCTGGGTCCTGCTGCACTTGTGCAGCAAGAACAAAGTCGAGAAGAAAACCTTAGCAAACATTATTCAAAGGAGCTCAGTAACTGGAACATCAGGTTACTGGGAATTTAGTAATTAGAAAAGGTTTATAGTCAAAATTGGTATGTAAGTCTTTATTTGTGCTCGCTGTAGTTAAAATTACAATTTGAGGTATATTTTACATGAAGTACACAATTTTACAGGTTCAGACAAGAGTTTATCCCAATTAGGCAAGGTTACATTTGTATGAAGTCAGGGAGTGTTCCCGACAGCAGGCTTAAAGATGGCAAAAAACAGGAGTAAAGGAAATAAACCTTAATCCTTCCTAAAAATCAGTGTGCTGAACATGAACCTTGCTGTTGAATAAAAACAGGAGCTTCCCCTGGAATTCTAAACTGTTTCAATAGGAATTGAATATGGAGAAGAAACAGCCTAGAACAGAATAAATGTGGAAATCTCAGGGTGGCCTGTGGTAGAAAAGCAAGGAGGGTTTAGTTCAATGTTCACCTGACCAGAATGAGTGTGCTCAGGGCCTGGCACTCATCTTGCCAGTAGAGGGAGAAAAGAGGAGGGTACATCAAGACCTTATTGATGATACTTCCAGCACACAGCTCTCCTCAGCTCTGCTCAGATACAGCTGGAAGGTGAGAGAACAATATTAACAGGGCTTGGGAAAACAGGGTGTAATCGATCACAGATTATTAATCAAAGACCTGTGACAGTACTTGAAAGCATCAGGCTTGGCATGGCACAGATTTGGTTCAAGTAAAGTGAATTATTTGAACTGATGTAGGGATATTTTATTATATACAATATATTTTATTAAATTATCAACAAGTAGTTTTGCTAGAAGTTGAGTGAAAGTCTTAGTTTAGAAAAAGCAAACAAAACCACAACAACCAACCAACCAAACCAAAAAAGGAACAATGCTGAATGAGGTACAAAAGTGGTTTGTTTTACCTTGAGAAGATCAGATGGTGACATGTCTGCCAGAGCAGGATTTCCACATTTCTTTTGATATTCTTGAATCAGGGCTGTTGCCTCATCAACGCTGTAGGAGGCAAAAGTTTATCAACTTTGTCAACTTAAGCTCTCTAAAAAGCCAAGAATTTATACACCCCAGTAGAAAAATAAGGTGTGACCCTGTGTGTTTGAAGTCAGGTAGTAGAGGAGAACAAGACAGGACAAGTGTAGCATTTAACCATTATTAAACCCTGAGTATACTAGAATTTAAACAGTTATCAGTTCCTGACCCATTCTGACTGCAGGATAAGTGGTGGCAAAATGGTTTGGCCATACTGAGCTTCTGGGGTGTGAGAGGGATGTTGGCAGCTGTGCTCAATGAGCCCAAGTGCTGAGTCACTGATAACTTGCTGATTGAAAACTGCCCTGCAGCAGGTTCAGTGTTTTATTTAAGTGGGACACAAGAGGCATTTTTAACTCTTGAAACCCAGCAGGAAAACCTCTGACTCCTAAATCATGAGTGCTGGGAGTTCATTTATTTTTTTTCAGAGCATTCTTCCTGCTGAAGCTGTGACTCTGTGAGGCTGCTATGCTGAATTCATCAGAAGGTAAGGTGAAGTGATTCAAAGTGTTTGGGGTTTTATTTTGTTTGGTGACTTCTGCTCTTAACTGCATTTGATCTGCTTGCCAGTGCAGGCTAGATAAGCTCTTCCTTTGGCTTGAATGAGCCTGTAAAACTCTATCCTAAGTATGTAGAGTAGTGAGGTGAGGGTTATTTTATTTAACTTAGCAATACTTCCAAAATTCTTGGAGATTAAGGACTAAAAAAATCTCCCTAGCCTCAAATAAATGAAAATAAAATAAAGGAGAACTCCAGCTGCTGTAACTGCTCTCAGTATTGCAGCACCTCTTTTACCTTTTATTAACTTACCAGTTCTTTTTGGCAAGATACTCCACCAGTTCTTTTATTTGGTGAGTATTCATCAGTTGTTGCTTCAACAGAGGAAAATACTTAGTTTTCAAGATTTTTTCATACAGCTTCTCATTTATGATGCTGTCGAAGACCAGAGATCTAATCTGTAGATTTAAGTTTTAGTAATAGAAAAGTATTAATAATTTTAAACATAAGAAATTGTACTTTGGAAAGAAAAGAGCTCTGACTTTTCTGAATGGACTCTTATAGAGCAGGATTATTTATTTTTTTAAGTTTTGTAGTATTTTAGAAGTGTGTGTTATGTCAACCACTGCTTGGCAGATCAGGATGGAGAGGAAAAAACATTCTGTGTAGGCTTACCTCCCAAAAAAGCATCTAAATCAAAGGCAAGGGAAGTAAATCTTATTTATTTACCTGAGAAGCAAATGCCACTACTTCTCCAGCGTGCATGTGTTCATCTATTTGCTGCAGCACAGCTTCTGTGTTACAGGTCGATAAGAAACCCTTGTGAAAAGAAGTCACAAACCATTAATATTCTGTGAATGATTAAAGTGGAAACTCTCCCTTCAGAGCAAATATTTGATTTATTCAGGAACGTGAATGTTTTGAAATTCTAGGTACAAACATGAAATTATCAACTCAGGAATTGTGCTGTCTGGCTGAAAGAGTTGTGCTCGTTGCTTTTAACACTCAAAGGCTGTTTTGCTGTAGCTGTCACAGATGTTTTTGACTCTTTGCCAGCAGACTAAATACTGTAATTTGAGCAAATTTTTCTGAGCTTAACTTTAATGATTGGAAGCCTAAGAATTTGAGATGCCTTTACTCAAGTGCCAGTTTGCTCAAATACAGGAACAGCCTACAAAGCTTCACCTGCAAGAGCAATGCAGAGCATACAACTAATGGCAACAAGTGAGAAGAGAAAGGAAACTGCCAAGATACATAAATAGCAAGGATGTGACTTTAAGGCAAAGGTTTACATCACAACTTGTGATGCACATCAAGCATCTTTCCAAGAAGTCAGGAGCTTTCAGTTAATGTTTGTCCAAAGTAGGATTCTGTACTTTTCTTACAATCAGTGTGAAATTAGCCCCCTGGTAGCTCCTCAGCAGTTACAGGTGGTGTTACCAACTCCACACTGCTCTGGCAGGAATATGCCTATGGCTTGGATTTTGTAGGTTTGGGTTTGTTGGTTTTTTTTTCCATGGGTTTTCTGGGTGGGATCCCATAAAATATCCTCAAAGCCACAAAAGGCAGTCATATGACAAAGCTGCTGAGAATAACTTGAATCTGGCTGGTTTTGCTTTAAAAAAAGAAACAAGAGGAAGTGTTCACATGACCCCTTTTCAGAAGGACAAATTCAGAGCCTTTGTGGGTGGGAAATGTCAAGCAGCTGCCAGCAGTGACATATTTAAATAAGCTGGAATTCAAAGCTACCATCTTTCCCAGTTTCTGGTGAATGTAACATGCTTAAAGACATCTCCCTCACACAGACAGAACACAAAACTTATTACTTACCTGAATTTGCTGCTCTCGCTTCTCAGACTGAGGAATCAGCAACAGGCACCCCAAGGCAAAAGCTTGAAGGTCCAACTGTGCATATTGTTTAGCTATTCCAATGACATCCAAGTCAGCCAGAACAGGACACCTTCAGAAGAAGATGAGGAGTGAGGTTAGCAACTCTGATGTGTATCACTGGATGGCTTTGTACTGTCAGTAAAACTGCACTGAGATTTTTAACCCAGATGCAACAATACATTTTTACCTCATGTTATTTTCAGAAATGGCCCAACTGTGTGAGTTGAAGCTTCATAAAATACAAATGCCCGATGATTTTCTAGGTTGAAAAAAACACCAAACACCCTCCAACTCTAGTTTCTCTTTCTAAACACCCAAGGCCCTATTTTGAGAGGAACTAGCCAGAGTAAAGCTTTGGTACCTATGTACATGCACAGTCATGTAGGCATTTGCTTCAGCTGGATCCCTTTCTAGTATTTCCTAACTCTTGGTTCAAGTCAGGCTCTCTGAGCTCTGGTTCTTCTCTTGAGCAAGTCAGAGCATAAGCAAGATAATGGTTTGTTGTGCCTTTTCACATTGCAAAAGCAACACAAACCTGGTTTATGTATGGAATGTTTTGGAACATTAATACCATAGGTATTAGGTTTTTGTCATGTCAGACAATCTTTGTAGGAAAATGAACTCTTCCTCTCTTATACTCTGTTGTTTTGTGAACTGGGCTGTATTTTGGGCTAAGAAAGACATTAACTGGACTTCTAGGGTTGTCCATGTTCCCTTGAAAACGTCAGGACAGGAACATCTATTCCTCATGGGGCAGCAACTAGGCAGATAAACTGGTTTTCAGCAGAAAGCTGCTGATTCCGAGTCCCAGTCTGAAAAGCAGTTCCCAGTACAGTTTAAACTGCCAAGGTACGAGTTACAACAGGTGCTGTCAAAGCTTGTTGGAGGAGAAATTACAAATGGGCCTTCCCACTCAAACTAATCCAACTGTGGGGTGTGCCATCTACTTACTTGAGCAGAATCACAAAACACTCGCAACAATCCTCTAACTGTTTGGGACTCGGTGGGCAGGAAGCTAAGAAATAAAGAAAAGATGATGAAGTAAATATCTAAGCAAGTTACTATACAAATGTGAGAGCAAATAACCCTACCTGTGAGGAATGGTGACAGAATTACGCTTCGCCAAGCTCGGCTGAAGTTGGGAATCTGTTGACAACAAAGTTTTGAAGTAATAGCCACAGCTGTAACTATGTGTACTTGCAAACACAGACATCCTGACCCACAGGAGGTTAAAGAAGCCTGTCAGTTTTCTTTTTATCCTCAACAAATGATTCCCTTGTGTTGCTTTCTTCATCTCATAGTCTATGATGTAGCTGTATTAGGACTGATGGCAACATTATTCTATCCAACTTCACAAAACCCTCAAGTGCACTATACACTAATTCAGTGATTAATAATGATATTAATCTGCATATTGTTGTAAAAATAATCATTCAAAAATAAATCTTTTCACACATCATGGCATAGATGGCTGCCAATCACACACACATGCCATAAATAGGGTGCTAAATTCCTCTTTAGTGAAGAAAAAGAAGATGGGGAATATTTGCTTACCTCCCACAATGAATGAATTCCAGTAATTGCTGTCAAAACTCTTCTTAGATATTGCATCTGAAAAGAAAAGTCAGAAGGTTGCAGTGTGTTTGAAGATTTGGTGATAATCTGCACAGCTGCATTATGCAGTTTGTCTTGTCTGCAGGATGTAAACTGTAAAGTGCCTCGTGGTCCCCCCACTCCTTTGGGAGGAATACCTGATGCATTTGGAACTCTGATTTGTAGTTTAGTAAATCAAGCTATCACAAGCAGCAGGAGCATACATTGTCTTGGTAAATACCCAAGATTTCTGGTAGTCTTAACCCAACTGGTACTGAAAAGTTTATCATCCCACTTTGTTATTAGTGCCTAAATCTCATGAGATGAAAACTCGCTTTGCTACCCATTCCTGATACAACCACGTTGTCAGGGATCTGTTACCACCTCAGGCTGTAGCAATATCACATCAAGTTTGCTAGCAGAGGTACTGAGGATTTTGAATGACAAAAATCAGGAATACTATGGTAATCAATAGGATAATTGTTCACAATAAGTTTACAGTTTGTGTCTATCCCATTCTTTAGAAATCCAGGGATAAAAAAGATTTTTTCTCACTTCACTGCAGAACTTCATGGTTAAAAATTCCTTACCATATTGAAACCAAGGAGTTTCTGGAGTAGGCCATTCCAGAGCTGGGAATCATATACTTTGTATTCCAGGCTAAGTTCTGTCACCAGTCTCACAGCCTAAAGGAGAGCAAGGACACTTTGTACTTCAATGTACCCTCGTTATCTTCAAACCTTTGCTGCTTGCCAGCAGAGGTTTTTTACAGCATTACAGGAGCTTTGCCTCCTGAAAGGCCACAAATAAGACACTTTCAAAGTTATCCTTACAGATGAGGAGAATTAAACCAGAAAAACCCCACCTATGTGTGATATCACTTTAGCTTTCCTACAATTTGAAAGTAAAGTGGGGTTTTTATCCATCATTTTCAAATTTTGGACTAGAGTGTGTGTTTCAAATTAAGAACAAATCACTTCCATTTTATGGCTATCAATCAGAAGTACTACTGTTGAAGCCTTAATAAAATAACAGACAAAGGTGGGCAACTAGTAGGGAATAATTATGTGATGAGCAGTCACCAGCACATCAACAGGGCTTTTGTTGGTCAGTCTGAAAGAGGAGAGTTTCTGGGGTAATTGTACATTTACCTGTATTTTCAAATGTAATTGTGAGTAGCATATCATGAGTAGTGTACAGACAGAGTACATTGGGGTGATACCTGCTTAGAAATGCATGTGTTATGCAGAAAGGTGAACATTTCACACCAGGTATAGCAAACAAACAATCATAGGATTTGAAAATCATACCGTGGGTTCGTGGCTGTGATTCTTCCATAGCCCCTTAATCATCCCTTCCTTTGAACTCTTATGAAATGATTCATAAGTATATGGAATGTTCAAGATCTCAAATTCTGCCAGATAAATGCAGCATTTCAGAAAATATCTGTAAAAAAAATTTGCCCCCCAAACCAGAAGTTAATGATATTTACAGTGGTTATCATATTACACCTCACACAATCAAGCTCAGGATAATACTGGACAAGTGTTCTTTAAAAATATTAAAGAATGAAAAAATAATGTAGACTGTATTTGTACTTAAGTAGAAAATCTTAATGAAGTAAAAAAACTTGCTAGTAATTGCTTAGGGAAACCTCATTCACCTAAACACTTGGATTGTTTCTACAGATAAATCAGTTACTGTAACTCTTAAAACTAAAATTTCATTTATGCACAGGCACTGCATATTTACAGACACCCAGAGATGGTATAGAAACAGATTTTTACAGAAATAGATTTTTAAAAGCTCAAGAAAAAGATTAGTAAAAAAAAATTCTCCCAATAGAATCTATATTTTCCCCCCAGTGGCTGTAAAAGATGAACAAAACATGTTATTAAGAAACACCACAAGGAAAATTCATCTTACTTTACTTTCTCCATGGGTTTCTTGAAGAGTGATTCCACAGTGTTGGTGTCTGCCAGGTAAAGCAGACACTTAAGTGCTCTGCTCCTGTGAGCAAATGTCAGCTGAGTATCACCAATGGGCTGAGAGGGGGGAGAAAACCAACACAAAGTCACAAGAATTGGCTGAACCTGAGAAAGAGGTTTATATATGTTTACTCTGATAATTTCTAAGGTTTTTGGCTTAATTTAGTGCAAATATATGGTATTACACCAGTTTAAAGCACATTCTGAAAACTTTTAATGAAGTTATTTTTAGATAATATGAACAATAAAGTTAGAAACCCCAGAGTTCAAGGGCTGCTCTTGACAGTACAAGGGCTCTAGGTTGAAATCTATCCAGCTGAAAACAACCATGTATGATTTTTAATAAGAGGTAAAAATTTCCTAAAATAAGAATTTAGAAACTTACAGATGTGGTGGATGTTGTAATTGCAAAGAGCATCCTTGAACTATAATCCATTGGACGGGACTGAAGTAGATAAATAACTCTGCAAAAAAAAGAATTTGCTCTTAACACAAGTCCAGCATAGCTACTGAAATACAGCATATCAAAATTCATTCAAATGTAAATACACTTCACTGCCAAAGAAGAGAAGCTATTCCAATGATATGGAAAAGGAGAAAAACCTCCTCTTAAGCATTTCTCTGTTATAAGTTACTGCAAATGGCATTTCATTGCATAAGTATTGGATGATTCCAAGCTGATGTCACCAGAAAGTGAAAATAAGAACACCCCAGTGAGTTCTGAATCCCACACAGCATCAGGTTTCTTGAAAAAACAGAAACTTCAGCTTGCCAGCTAACAACAACCCACCAGATTATGTGAGGACAAGAGACGTACCTCCGGAGTTCTTCATCTTCCTGTACATCTCCAAGGATTTCTTGAGTTTTCTTTGAAAAGACATGAAAATCTACTTGTGAGAGGTTTCTACATTGTTTGGATAATAAATAGGTGGGTCATACCCTGTCTTAAAAGCTGGGCACCCCTGCTAATGCAGCCAAGGAAAGGAATTCTGCTTTTATCAGTCCTTTAATTCACTGGATGCTTGGCAGCCAGCAGCACTCCTCAGCCTTGGACTGGTCTTTGAAGCAGTGGCAGTGCCTGCTCCCTGCCCTTTCTCACCCAGGCAGCAGTTAACTCTCTGTTAGCTGAGCTGCAATAAGAGAGGATTCATTCTCTTTCTGCTTCCACAATCAGGGTTTGATTGAGGCTAATCTACATACAACTCCTTTAGGCTGGCTACACAACCTTAGTGCAGCACCAAAGATTTTAATCTCTGTAGAGAGGGGAAAACATTTCAAATGATTCTCACTAGAGACAGTGGTGTGCAACAACTAGAGTGGTACTGAAATTGTTAGTGGTCTGACTTCAGATGCATCTTCTGTAGGTTCCTAAGCACTAAAGGCAAACTGTGCAAAATAACTGTCATCTTTTTGAACAACATATTTTATATAATTGGTCATTTTTCCTCCCAACCCAAATCTCCAGTGATGACTTACTTCTGAGGGCAGTTTACTTGGGCACAGCCATTTATCCAGCAGTTTATCCCAAATTTTGTTCATATCCAAGTTGTTAATGTCTGCTATCTCCTTAGCTGCCATGTGGATATCTATAGAAATAGGTAGAGACAATATATTTACAAACTACTATTACCTTGCTTAGCCTCTTTTAAAGCCCTTCTTTTCACTCCTTTGAAACTGGATAATGGATCCTCACCTGGATAATCCCTGCCAGTTGGGTTCTGGATTCTTTGGTCTATACTGTGGTGTTCGTAGAGTAAAATGATAAGATTTGCTGGTTTCCCAATAGACTTTAAATGCTCTTCAGTGTTCAGTTTATGTGTTATTAGAACATTTTCTGTTGCTGATCGCTTGTACTGCATAAATAACTTATTCTGTAGGACTTCTGCTTTTTGATGTGAATCATCCTTTAGTAAAACACCACAGTTTTACATAAAACAACATCCTTTTACTCAAAAGCACTAGAAAAAACATCTTAATTTTTTATAGTCTAAACCAGTGAATGGGGAAGCAAAAGCTGTTCTTCAGATGGGTTGGAACTCAAAGCAAAAGTTAATAATGTTATTGATCTAATAGCTGGAACTGATTCCAACTCATTCTCCTGCAACAGAAAAATAAATGCCCACAACAGGAGAAAGAAGAAATTATTCTTCCTTAAATTCCTTCAGGAACTGTAAGCCTAATTTTTTGCTAAGTTGTGAACAGGGGAATGTTACTGGAGAGGCTTCTTCTGAGGGGTCACTCACAGAGTCACTTCCCCAAAAGAGAGTACAGTTTACACACCACTACCCACAACACCAAAAGATAAAACACTTACACAACAACCCAAATATACAACAACAGTTTTACAAGCAGTTTACCATTACCTTATCTGTAGTATTCTTCAGCCATTTCTCTGCTAGATAGAGACAGAAATGCAGTGCCTGAATCTGGTCGGGACCTTTTTTAAGGAAGAAAAAAACCCAAAGAGGTAAAAGGAAGTAAATAAAGGAAGTTTTCATTAATCCTTTCTACATTATAAAGCCCTAATAAGAATTAAAAAAAAAACAAAAAACATATTAAAGTATTAGGAAAGCTCTTGTGCCTAAGGAGAAAAAAAATAATGTTTGAATTCAGGTAATAGAGAAGCTAGCTTCAATTTGGCTGATATATTTGCTTTTGTTGGAGAACTTGTCTGAAGATGGTATGAACACACAGCAACTTTAAGCAAAACAAAGAGAGCAAAAAGGATTTAATAGGGATGCTGTGTTTATAAACTGGTTGTTGTTCAGCCTGCTGTTTGAAATTGGCTATAGAAGACCAATGCACTTTTATTTTCAACCTTTCACACGTTCTGTCCAAGAATATCCAAGTATTTGGTCACGGGCAAGCTTTTCTTTTCCCAAACCTATTCTCCTCCTTCCATTACTTCACCTCTCAGGTCCTCACATATGCACTTACCTGTTGGAAATTCCTGGGCAATCTTGTGAGCAATAGCTACAGCCCACTCTGGATTAACTATAGACAGCAGATAGGACTGGATTGTCTGCACGGTTTTAGTTGTTTCCTTGTTAACAACTGATGTATATCCAGTGTTTCTCATTTCAAATATTTTTGGTTTCAATTTCTTCTCAAAGATATGTCGAGCTGCAGACATGTGTAAGGTGTCCAGGGAAAACTAGAAAAATAGCAGATGAAGAGTTGTCAGAAGCTCTATAGTGAGGCCAAAATCATGCAAAGGACAAAAGCTCTTTTCCCTGTTTATTTAACAATAATTTTAAAGTAAATTCTTTCAGGTTCCTCCTTTACCTTCATTAGTTTGGAAATCAACAGAAGTGTTGGGAAGGATTCCTCACTGAGCTCTGCAGCTGAGAGAAAAGAGACAGCTGTTTATGACAGTGTCACAGTTCACTAGTAGCTTTTTTCTATGAAATTAAGCACTTTCAGTTTACTGTGAGATGCAGGCCTCCACTGGGAGAGAAAGAATATAATCTTAATTATCCTGGGAAGTGGGATACCTGGCCTATTTTGTCTTTGAGGGGTCCTAAGAATAAAAGTTGAGGACAGGATTCTGTGTTGTTGGCTTTCTGCAGAAAGCCAGTTACCTCACCACTAGTGACTTAGTAACACAAGTGCTTTCAGAAGTACTTGGGATGAAAATTGCATGAATAAAGAAATACAATTAATATAAAATATACAGTGTAGAACTTCACAGGTAGCAGAGGAAGGGAATTGTATATCTAGCCATAAAAAAAAATCCTAAACATACATATAATGTTCCAGAAGCATTGTGCAGTTCTGAAGAATATGAGATGAAAGGGCAGCCTGGTTTGAGCAGCTGGAGATAAGGGAATCACGTGCTCCAAAACATACTGGTGCTCTAGGTCCACAGGTGGAGAAATTCTTTTATAAGATTCCAGATGTTTGAGGAGGCTCAAAGCCTAGAGGGAGGGAAAGTAAAAAGAAAATAATAATTAAAAAAAAAGCAAGGAAAAAGCAAGAAAGCTGCAAGATTACTCTGTTTCTCCCCACCTCCCCCAGTAAATGTGCCAAAATCTGGAATCATGTTTTTTTATTTCTTTTTTGGCAGAGTTGGTACCTATCTGTAGAGTTGTGATCCCTCCCATGAGCCATTGCAGAGAAACAGCAAGAGATTGCTGTTTCTCAGATGTTATTTTCTGAATGAGAGCTGTGTAGGTAGAACAATTCAATTAATTTCAAGAGAGCCTTGAATAATTACACTAATAAATAGATAAACCAGAATACAGATGCCATTAGCAAGGTACCTAACTAGGACATACCTGACTCAGCTGGATACTTGTGTTCTTTTCATCAGCATTTTGCATCACTTTCAGGACAATTTCAATAGTTTCATAGTCATAAGGATCAAGCTGTTCAAAACAATGATCTATTTTATAAGATGTGACATGATTTGTACATGATAAGACAACTTAGTTGACTTTTTCCAGTTTTAATACCAACTAGATTGACAGAACTCTGAAGAAACAGCATAAGCATCGTGCTACATTTCTGTAAAACAAAAAACTTCTACTTTATAGTCCTAAATACTGAAAAAAAATAGCTGGGAGATTGCAGAAAAAACAAAGAATCATAGAGTCATTTAGGTTGGAAAAGACATTTCAGATTGAGTCCAACCATTAACCCAGCACTGCTAAGATACCACTGAACTGTGTCCAAACATGAAGAGGTGAAAAGAAAACCCCAGAACCCCCCTAAACCAACCAAGAAACAGAAACCCCAAGATAATTTTTTTGCCCCTCTCTGTTTTTAATGTAGCACTTAGAAATGTTTCCAGTGTGCTATGATATTTAGAAATGACTTTTTCATTGGATTATTTTCAGGTTGTTCTTTTAAGGGAAGTTAGGAAGAAAGTCTCTGCCTATCTTTAAAGAACATTAGATATGCTGGTTTGTTTCTTTTCTTCTTTCTCTTTTTTTTTTTTCCCTAGAGATGCAGAAAACTCCAACTTAAGTGAAAAAATAACCTTTTCAAATTTCTGTGGCACTGTTAATCTGTCATCCAAGTGACATTTGAGACTAGATGCATGCTTCAGGGATTCTTTTTCCTTTCTTCCATGTAGTGTTATTTTGTTTTGTCTTTTTTTAATCTGGTGGGTTTTTTTACCTTGTACAACATTCCACTGAGGCTAGTGACCAGGTCTTTCGTGCTTTTCAGCAGAGGAATTATTTCTAGTGCTCTAGCCAGTAATGCAGAATGAGGTTGCTTCTCTCTGTATTCTGCAGAGTCATCTTCAACATGATTTGTATTAGCATTCTGGAGAAGAAGTGTTTCAATGCAGAGCTGCAGTGCGGCATCACTGTCCAGCATGAAAGTACTAGAAGAGGACAGAATATTATTTACTCTGTGACCTTTGGTGGTGTCAAGGTGCTTATTTCCTTATGAATGAACTCATCAGAGACCAGTATATAAAAAAAATAAAAGGAAAAGAAAAAAAGGAGAGAAAAAAAAGGATAAAATAATTTGTGTATTACATTAGAGTCTAGTTAAACTACAACAGATTTCAGAAGACATGGTTGTTATTACAGCAACAATTAAACACAACTGATTTGCTTCAATTATTACCTGCAGTAGTTCAGTATGAGATCTGTGTCTACTTTTGAGTTTTGTACCAGTGTTCTTATGAGATCCTTCTTCCTTATTGGTGGTTGTCTAAATACAGTCTCGAAGGAAATCTGCAGATAAATAAATATTTTGTCTTCTTTCCTAAGAAGTCACTTAGACAATATTTTTATACAGTTGATCTTTTTTCTTGTGTTTCAAACAGGCACTTTTAGAGCAGGAAAAAGCAGTGCATTTGCTGATTTGTGCCCTGTGCCAAATAATACTTAAGCACTGAAGTTCTTGTCTAACACTTGCAATTATTGCATTTCTCAGCTTCTGAGGTTTATTTAATCAGACAAGCAGAATGAAAAATTAAAACCAAAACAACCCCCCCAGATTTCCTTACATTAGAATGGGAAGTCTGTCTAAAAATCACAATACATCTCAGAATAGACTGACATTTAATCAATTAATAAAACCCTAAAGGAAATAAAACTTACACCAAATTTACCAAGTTGGATACCCCATTCTGCATCAATAACCAATTCTTGGAATTTCTTTTTTTCTTCTGCTTCACCACATTGGTTAGCAAGCTGGGCTCCAACCAGAGCTACTGCCTGAAAGGAGTGGGAAGGGAATACAAGTATAATAAACTGAAAACTGAGAATCCTAGGGATTCAACTGTGTACAATGAAAACTGACCTCCCAGAAGGCAGTATCAGGAGTACTGCACTTCCTGAGTTGGCAGCTGAAAGCTACTTTAAAACTGAGATTCTTACTCAAAAATATTTTGTTAGAATTGCACTAGTGAAACTAATAGAAAAGGCATCTTTTAGACACCAACTTTTTCTCCAAATGTCTATCAGTCTCCCTCTTTTTTTTCTTTACCATCCTGTGTTTGCTGAAGAAATACACTGCCTGAATTTACCAAAACTTTTCTGTAATTTTGCCATGTGTTGTTTATGACATCCCACAGCTTATTGAACATGTCTTCCTTGGGCAAAATCGTGCAATATCCCAGTGCCAGGTTCTGATCTACAAGACGACAGTTGAACACCTGTGTTTTAGGGAAAAGAAAAAAGAAAGAACAAGTTATATGCTTTAGGAATTTATTTAATAGGTCTTCTTGGATAAAGGATAACACATGGAAAGTACTTTGTGATTTACAGATGGACTAGGCCTTAAAGTTTGAGGAAGAATAAAAAAAAGGAATAAAAATGCATTCTAGGTTTTAGAGCTAGAAATCTAAACATACTGAAGCTAACTTGAGAGGAACTTCCCTTAGGCCAAACAGTTAGAAGATGTTATATTGGATGTCCTGCATATAGCTTTTAAAAAAAACCCTCCCCTTAATTGTCTTAATCCCCTTAACTAATAGAAGTCTACAAATCTAAAATGAAATGAAGATTGCAAACGATGGAGAGAAAACCTACAGATCATGAAGGCCTGGAAAGATTCCACAAAGATGAAGCTCCCTCCATACACCACCTTTCAGGCAGAGCAACTACTGTATGTCCACAGTCTGTAAGAGGCTCAGATATATGCCAGGGCTGCCAGGAAGGTGGTGTCAGCTCAAAGGCTGTTCAGGAGCACGCCCTCTGCTCGCAGTAGGGAGCGAGGCAGCTGAGACTGCAGAGCCAACACTGTCAGGCCACCCAATGAGCCCTTGCCCCATTCTGGGATTGAATGTGAGGCTGTGGAGCATCAGCCCTTCCCAATTCACTCCAGTACTGTCAGTATTTCCCTTCACCTTCTCTATGGTTTTCCAGAATGTGTGGGTTTTGTAGCTTTTGGCCACGTGACAATTTAAGGGGAAGAAAGGGGCTCACTCTTACCCTTTTCAGAGCACTCTTACCTTGTGTAGTAAGGTCAGGATAGCAGACATAATTACTGAAGTACACTTCTGTTTCATAGCAATGAGAAAGCTTTTGGTTTCAGCTAGTGTATTGCTATTGTGTAGCTATTAGTAAAAAAAAAAAAGCACAGTTAAAAATAAATTCTAAGCCTTCAACTTCTCTTGTCATTTATAGAACAATAGGTGGTATTATAGTAATTTTATTTTCTGATTTGAGGTCTTATAAAGATCTCTTTTAGATAGAAGAAGGATCTCTGTTTCCAAGTGCTTTTGAACTGAGGATATTTCTCAGATGTTTTACTTGCAACTTTTCCCATGCTAATGTTACAGCAGTGTGAAAGAACATAATAAACCATTGTTAACATTCGTTTTATTCCTGGCCTCCCTGCAGGGACTAGGAGTTTAGCTTTGAACACACACTGCAAAGAGAAACAGAGTATCAAGTAAAATAGGGAAGAAACTACCAGCTCCTTTCACAAAATGATTCAACACCTGATGAAGTGGTGGTAATCTTTGAAAGGTCATGGTGGTAGCCTCTCCCCTACCTCTCCAATTCATATACAACTAAACTTGTTAATAGCTGGCATACTTGTACCATTTACTGTCAGTAAAATTCAGCATTGTCCCTGCCATACCTTTTCACTCAGGGATAAATCCATGTTATTTGACACACCGTGCTGGAGACAGGATCCAAATGAACAGACTATCAGCCTCAAAGCTAACTCGCACTGACTGCACTCCATGAGGTTCTGAAGCACTGCACAGATGGGAGTTTTAGCTGGCAGCAGAAGGTTTTGTTCTGTAATGTATTTCAAAAACAACCCCCCCACCCCAGAAAATAATTAGTGTATTTATATTAAGCATATGTCCTTGGAATTATTATCAGTTTTGTTTTTTCTTCATTAAATCTATTAACACAGGATCAGTCTTAGTATATTTGGAAACCTTAACTTTTCAGGGCTTTTAAGGTTAATGCAGACTCACATTTTAGGTAAAAGAAAGCCAGAAGTTGCTCATCTTCTTGGAAAGGCTCTAGTGGAGCTCATGGTGGTAGAACTCCTATACTGAAGTACAGGCTTTGACAACTTACTCAAAATTCCACAGCTGAATGGCAGCAGTTACCACCCAAACTGGTGTTTCCTGTGCTGAACCAACCTATTCCCCCAAAATACAGCTCTAAGTGGAACAACTAGGGACCTAGTTAAAAACCTCTGAGTTAGTCATGCTCGTGTAGGTTTAATTAAACCTCATATTTTCTAGTGGTTTGGTTTGCAATTTAAGCACAGTGACTCTGCCATCACGGTACCTTTATTAAATGCACAGTTTGCCAGGCTAGTGGAGTCCAAAGGATACAGCTTGTTCTCTGCAAGAGAGACAAATGCACATCAGCAGCATGCCAAGAGCTCAGCAACACTATGAAGCCTGGAAGTACCTTAAAAATACTGTACTTCAAAGACAGTACATAAAATAAAGACAAACTGAGATTTCTGAGGTGATCATTTCCACCCATGTGCTGAATTATTTATATTTCTAGATAAAAATCAACTTGTAATATAGATTTTTTTTAATATATATATAGAACTTATTGTTCAAGAAAGCAAATTTACCATTAACAGGCAGAAGAGAAGAAATAGTTTCATATGCAACTGGAAGAGCTATCTGTGGATCAAGAACTATCCCATCCTCATTAAAGAAGTCATCGTAAGTCCACTCTTCATAAGGATCTTTATCTCCTCCAAAAGAGGTTGCCTAAATAAGAATATTGTCAAAAGTACTCATAATAAAAAGAACAGCTAAGTACTAACAAACTGATTCCAGTTTTTGAATACAGGAAAAGAACACTATCTTCTACTTAAAAATGGATTCGACTATTTTTTGTTAAATGGCCAGTAGCAGTAAACACATTTCCTACTTTGAGTGGCCACATTTCCCTTTAATGTTGCAGTTATTCAGTTGTACAGCCAAAATGCATTCTTAATTAATGAAAGGGAGGAGAAGATAAACATTCTTGGCCAAATATTATAAACAAACATTTTTCAAATGGATCATATTTTAGAAAAATAACATTCAGTGCATGAATATGTTTGCCTAGAGACTTTCATCTATTCCACTCAAACTGTAAGAGCCCATTCATTTCGAGTAGCCTAAAGCACTGAACAAAAAACAAAGATGCTATTCAAGTGCTTGATCCATCTTAAAGTTCTACAAAACTGCTGGAAATGCCTTCACATAATACATGCATTTAAAAATCAACCCCACTCTGCTGTATTTTACCTAGGTAAGAAATAAAAAAACCAACCCTAAAGTAAACCAAAAAAGAAAATAAAACCATAAAAAGCCTCAAGCTTTTTTAAAGTCAGCTCCCTACACTCTCTAGCAGTCCTGGCAGCAGCTATTCAATAACATCACTGATGTTTTCAGTAACATTAGTAGGATTTATTATACTGAAATGTAAGTGGAGAATGCTGCTTGTGCCACTGCTGCACTGCTTTTAGCACTCAAATCTGTTTACTCTTTAATGTAAATTACAGGCATACTCAAGGAAATTTTTATTTGTAGAGCTGTGTGGGGTTTTGTTGTTTGCTTTATAAACAAGCAGATTAAATACTGCTGGAGAAATGGGGGGGGGAATGTTTGCACAGTGAACATATCAGTCAAAGACAATACATGTGTTGAAAAAGTGTATTTGTTAGTATAAAATACCTTTGCTGTAAATCCATAGTTTTCTATTTGGCACTGTCTGTAAATGTCCTTGGCAGCCAAAGTATATTTACATAATTCCAGAGAATCTAACAGCAAATCTGCAAAAATATTATGGAAGGTTCATACATCCTGTTAAAAGGTAATAATTTTCTGCAGCACCTATTTTTATAGAGGCATATATAGAAAATCACTTTGTTTCTATGTTTATTAAATACTGCTTGGAAAGTTGGATACCCAACATGAACACAAATAAATGGTAATAGCAATTACCTGGGCTACATACTGTAGCTGCTTGGCAAGCCATTTCATAGATCACTTCTGGAAGATTCATATCATTAGGAGTGATCATTGGAACATCAGCACCCAACATATGACAAAGTCTCTGACATGCTGAAAACAGCAGCTTCCCTGTTTCTTCATTCCCATGATTTTCATAGAACTCCCTGTTGAAACAAAAGGATGTTAAAAATGATAATAAGTAAAAATCCTAAGGACTTTTTTTTTATTAAAGCCATGTTCTAATTATTTAATTCTCCTACTTATTTTACCTCTCTGACTCACTGCAATTAAACCTTCTGTGATGGAAGTGAAAAAATACAGTTGGTTTACCTTAGAGATACATACTGAAGCACACAGAATATGTTAAACATACAAAATACATTTAACATTTTCATCTGATCTCTTTTGAGGGGAGGTTGGTAGGGTATCTTTATACTTAGTAATCATGTTATGGCAGAAACTGAGAGCGATTTTCAGAGACCACAGCTTAACTCTACACTCAATATTGCATACAAGCAATCTAAGTACATTTATTTCTAAAGATGAGTGCTTAAGCAATAAAAACCCCACAACCAAACAGCCCTTTCTTTGCAGGTAAGTAGGTGTAGAGCAAAGGATCAAAAATAGCACAGAAAAATCTCAATAAAAGTTATAATCTTGAAAACCTCTGTACTTTTACCTGCATATTTTTATAGCATCTTCAACTTTTCCAGCATCTAGTGCTCTCAAGACCAGTTTTTCTCCCAGTTCTTGCTCTGATCTTTCCAGGAGAAAAGCCAGTCTGTACAATGTCGATTCAGTAGGACAGTTCTTAGTTTTAGCATCTTCTGAATTACAATTCATTGTTTGTACTCTTCTAGACTTAGACAGAGATCTGGCAGTTTCATAAGCTTTTATGTGATTCTCCAGAAGCTTAGACATCAGTGAAGGATTTTGAAATTCTTCAGCTGAAAGAAAGATATCAAAATCTTCCTACAACAACAACAACAAAAATTATATATTTGCATACGTGTAACTTCCTTTAAAAATGCTGGGTTTTTTTCTTGTTACAATGTTTTTATTTCCCATTTCATTCTTGGAGGAATACTTTCACTATGAAGTTGATTTCAGTAGTTTCTACCAATTACTGATTCATGTAAGAAGGTAGAGAACTTTGCTAGGCAGTAGGGAACCAATATAAACCCCCCCAAAAGATACTGTGCACTCAAATGTTCTATTAAACTATTTAAGCTTAAAAAACCATTAAGTTCTTAATAAAATATTACAGTACTCTATCATGAAATCTTTGAAGTGTTAGCAATTAAGACTTTGGGGAGAGTATCTAATTTTTTGAACTGAGTTTTAGTCATTTGGAACGTTCCCAGGCACTATTGAAATTGCTAGATTAGCCTTAAAAATCTCTTTGGAGTCAATAATAAAAACAACTTTTGCACATAAGTTGCAACTGCAATTAATTTTTAATATCAACCATCTTACAAGAACATTTGGAATAACTACAGTAAAGTAAAAGCTGTTTGAAACTATAGAGATACCTACCTGTAGGGTAGCAAGTGTTTCAAACATTTTTAGGTTTGCTTCACATTCATCTTTCTTCAGAGGGTTGTCTGTTGGAGGAGAAAAACCAATTACTTCCTCACTCCATTTACAAACAAAATGTAAGGTTTTTTAAGTTGTAGCTTACCTTTTTGAATGCTGAACAGGAATTTAAGGACTTCCACAAGTGTCTTAGTCATAAACATTTGTGTTTTCTGCTGCAGAAAGAGTTAGTAACAGAAAGTTATTGTAAATACACATCCTTTATGGAAATAGCAAATATTTTACAGCTGTAATACACATTTACTCCACACAGTGTGTTAGCTTTTACAGGAGTTCTTAAAATATCCACCCTTCTTCCTTTGTTCTTCCTTCCCTTGCCCAGAGTAACTCCCTAAAACAACCATTAATAAAAATTCTCTTCTGTGGTTGCAAGACAGTAATGTGTACTGTCAGCTGTGAAGCTTCAACCCGCTTTGGCTCATGGCAAAGCCACACCTACAGTTTTTAAATAGATGTTTTTCAAGCAACTAAAGAAAGAACTGAAAAATGCATAGGACTGGAGGTGTAATAATGCAGCAAGACTTATAAATTATTCAGGTAGCCATGCTGCTGTGTGGAGATGCAATTATTTTCTGTAACTTTGAAAGCATAATATACAGAACCAGAATAAACTCAAGCTGGAAGAGGATTCAAGAGGCTACCTAGTTCAACCTCATGCCCAAAGCAGGACCAGTTCCTCACCCCTTTTTGTTGGAAGATAGAGTTTTTCACATTTGCATCCCCTGCCTCTTTTTGAGCATCTGGGTAATAGTGTTTTGAATAATTTGTGCACATGTTTTATGATGTGAAATGACTCAGTACCTCTTCAGAATTATCTGCTTTATTCTGCAGTACCAGAGTTCCCCAGACAGTCAATCTCTCTGCAACTTTCTCAGCTTCAGCAAGAGTCAGTGATTTTAACAAAGCCAGAGATTCCTCTCCCTAAAGAGAGGGTTTAAAAAACAACACAAAAAACAGCAAACCAGAAATAATCAAAATAAAAAGGCATTTGCTTTTGGAAAAGCCAAGTTATGTGTAGGTCCTTGCTTTAATACAACAGGTGCAGGATGGCAAATTGGGTAAGATTAATCTTCTGCTGATGAACTTCAGATCTCTTTACAAAATACCTCTACTGTGACATGACTCCCTTAAACTCCCCAAACAGTTTTTACTAAATCTGTGAGGCTTTCAGTAAAATCTACATGCTTACTCACCAAGGGTTAGAAGAGGCTAATTAAAATGTAGTTTTGCTCATGGGCAATTATGCAATGTTTTTAAAACAGTGTGATTATCAAGAAGAGTGTGTGCTAATAAAGCAGAAGAAATGTTAACGTGAGAAATGCTGTTTTGCAGGGGAGTTAATTTGATTCCTTTACTTCCTTTTTTTCAGGTCACAGAGATCCCAGTAACATAACCAGGGACAAGGAAGGATAATAAAGGTAATCACCCCTACTATAATGTAGCAAGCATTGTATTCAAAGACAAACATTCGGGTACTTTTGATACTAAAGAGGCAGGTTTGTACTCGTGAGGTATCACCACATCAGAAGAAAGCATTTCTCAGAAGAAAGAATCTTTTTTTTTCCCTGTGTGTTTGTTGTTGGCAGGAAAGCAACTTGCCCCAAAACAACTCTAGCAAAAACAGAGCCTGTGAAAATAGGGGAGACTTAAATTCCAAACGGCTCTTGTATATTGTGGGCCATAATTTTCATCCTTCTATGCTACAAATGGCTCATGTTTAAAACTCTGACAAAAGGCTCATTTTCCATGTTAAGTATGGGCAGTTATGTGTACAATTGATAGAAATGTCCTACTAATAAAAAAAGTTCTATTTAAACTGTGTATAAGATTTCAGCAAAATCTGAAAACAGGCCTCATTATCTTTAAATTCAGAGATCAACATCCATGAAGTAGTTTAGTACCCTTTCCTTGTCAATCAGGTCTATCATCCTCAGAACATAGACTTCCACAGTGGGCAACATATATGCTGCTACAATTTTCAAAGCATCCTCCAAGGAAGTTGGGGTGTCTTGTTTAAGGATGTATTTCACTAGCCTCTGTAAGAAGAAAAGAGAGATGGACTTTAGTTCATTCCTGGATATGATCACAAAGGAAGATATTTATACATACTGCTTCTGCATTGTAAGAAGTTAATCCACTGATTCTTACAAAAAAGAGAGAGCTTTGAGACAAAACTGCATCCCAACAGGACAAGAAACCAGATGCTGATAATGAGTGGGAGCTACCAGTTGCTAAGATTTTATTTTAATTATTTTTCTAATACCTCATGAAAATAGGTGCAGGTAAGTGTAGGGATTTTTGTTTAATAGAATAAAAAGCAATGCTGATCACTTGCCATTATCATCTGCTTGTCCTTTAACAGATTAGTGTCTCTTATCCCATAGGCTCGCAAAAGCTTCTTCATCTCCATCAGTCGGTAACTTTCCTGCAGTAACTTTACTCTGTGGACAAATTAGACTATTATTAATTTATTTGCTACCAATAGTACTATAGGTGTATCTACTACGTGTATCTACATGTACTTTAATCATCATAATACATCAGATACACAGTATTTCCCCCCCTCCAAAAAAAAGCCAAACCAGAATTCTAAGTGGAAGTACACAGAGAGCTGAGGTGTAGACTGTGGGTATTGCCTTACTTGACATGATTCATTTCCAAATGCTGCTTTACCAGCTGTTCCACTGCTCCACTCCATGGTACCATAGCACCATGCATTATCTGTAGAACTCCATCAAATTTCAGCTATAAAATGAAATGTAAAGAGCTTACTTTCCAAAAGAAGTTATAAGGTAATCTCTTGAAGTATTGTTCACATGCAATCGATTCATTTAGGCTAGAATTTTATTTCCTGGCCTTATCTCCACTTGCATAAAGGGCATTCATCATCATAATATGATGTGCCAAATCAGGTTAGAGAATATTCATAGTAATTCAGGACACTGTAGAGCTTGAGATTCATACGTATTGAAGTTGGTGAGTTTGCCCTGTGATGATATCAAAACTACAATTAAAGTTCTCAAGCAAAGAACATCACCTGGGGGATTACTAAGAATAAAAAGACAGCAGACTGTTCCTCCTCATACCACTGATGTAAAAGAAGTACTTATATGCTTATGCAAAAACTATGTTTCATTCTGAACTGATGTGTTAGAGCTACTTGATGGCTTTTTTGTAACACATACTTACATCTGTATCAGAGATGCAGCCAATGACAGCTATTGCCTTTGCCTCCCAGGCAGTTTCAAACACTGAAGCAGATCGTGTTCGACAACGTTCTAGCAAATCCTGTGTATTTTGATAAAGATTGTTAGGATATTTGAATTCAGAAATGACTGGAGCATCTTAGAAACAAAAATGAAGTTTTTTTGACATTAAGGGACAGATTTGGCTGCTTTCCCTTGTATCTGTTAGTGCCTTGTGGCTGAAATAGTAACTATCAGTAAGTTCACTGAGGGGAGTAAACTAATCTGAAAGCTGGGCCTAAATTTCAAGTATAAATGAAAATGGTCCTCAGATTTGGGTTTTTCTGCTTATTCATATATAAATAGCTTTCTTCAAAAGAAAGAAAATACTGATACCTTTATATACTGCAGAAGCAGTTCATCCTTTTGTAGATTATGTTCACATAGGTAGGGTTTTATAAACTTCTCCAGAATGGATGGGACAAGCTCTGGTGCCAAAATTTTATCAAACATACGAAACACAATAGTAGTTGCATTTTCCTGGGCAGAAAGTAGAACAATGCCATGTTAGAAGATCACATGATGGTCATGGTCCTTTCCATTGCTAATAAATAATTCTACATCCAATGTCCACTGAAATCAATTAAAGGATTTGAAGAATTGCATCCTACTTTAGCTCAAATAGCAGCCCCCAATTGTTCAGTCGTACTTGTAATTTCTCTGGTGCTAAAGCTTGCTCCACAGTATACAACCTGTAATCAACTGTGAATCGTGGAGTTTAAGCCACACCTTCTCATAACATCTTGCCCCATTTCCACAACTGAAGGAAAATTTATAATAAACACAACGTATCAAATAATCTTAGTAGTTCATGAACACAGGTTTAACCAACCACTCCATCAGGTTTCCTCTTTAGTCTGTCTTTAAATTTCATGCTACAAGATTTTTCTCGTTCTCAGAAGAATCCATTACCCAAAAGCACTTTTTGAAGTGTCTGCAGAATTACCTTTTCAAAATCACAGAGAGCCAGCCTGCAGTTGTATTTCCTGTACAGATTTATCAGTTCTTGTAAATCATTTACCAGCTTCTTTAACCTGTGCACCTCTTTACAGTCACTGCATCTCTGGAAGTGTTTAGAAGTGAAATATTAGCATCTTCAAGACCATTAAGTGCTGTTGTAAGAAGAAAACAAATTATTCTCCACATCTCTGGTATAAGACGAGGGTAGTTGACTTAGAATGCAGCAAGGAAGATTCTGGTAAGACATTAGGAAAAGGTTCTTTCTAAATATTAAGACAGCAATGCACTAGTAGAGCCTGCCCAGGGAAGAGGGACTAGCATTTCATTCACTGAAAGCCTGAAGGACAGGGAAGACAAAGGGCCTGGAATAATGTACCTTATAGCTGACATTTTCTTTGGAGTCAGAACCCTATTTTTAATGTGATTTTCCAGGAAACTTCATAGTGTTTGATGCCTTGCAATCTGAAGATCTGATGAATACACATCTGAACTGTTACCTTTATATGCACACAACAAAGACAATCCAGTGTGTGTTGAAAATGAGACCTAGAGAGGAAATCTGTCTTCTTGCAATTATGCCCTTTGAACGTGGGATTCCAAAGTTTAAGACAGCAAATACAATTAACATAGAATGTCAATATTGCCAGGTTTTAAAATGCAAATCCTTCTATTTGCTACATTTCTTACCAAAGGACTCCACTGGGCAAAAGCTGTCAGTCCCATTTCACCTTGATTTTTACTTGTAAAAAAAACCTCTGCCATTTGGAGCCCATTTTCTGGCCAATTTACCTGTTCAAAATAATTGATATTAGCAAATTATATTATACCTATAGAAATACAAGACATGCAAAGTTTCTGCTGTGGGATTTACCTTATCAGTTAATTCAAGGTTTCGAGCACCTTGTTCCAGCCATTTTGCTAATATTTTCTGAAAAAAAAAACAACAAAATAACAAACTTAATAATAAATACAGTTATAAGTAGAGTTCTGCTATCTAGTGGCAGGCATGTAAGGGGTTATTTTGTGGTTTTGAAGTCCTGTTTGATCAGGGTATTTAGGTGTTTGGGTTTTTTTTAGGTGTTTTTTTGTATGAGAATGGTTGGACTCGCTGATCTAGGAGGTCCCTTCCAACCATGAATATTCTGTGATCTATCAAAGGAGAATTTGCCATTAGAAATTTGTTTTAAAGATAAATCATTGAAAATATAAACTGTAGGGAAAAGAACACCTTTAAAAGACAGAGGAACAAAGTTCTGACATTCCAAAGTCTGTAGATCTGACTATAAAATTATCTTAACCTAAGAAAATTACATTTTGCACTTTTTAAGTCAGTCTTACCTGTCCCTTTGGCACAACTCTTCTTATGAAAGGGATCACTACATTTTTAAGCCACAAACATAGTTCCTTCAAAGGAACAGTGAAAGGGATGGCATTAAGCAAATTCTCCAGCATTTTCTCATCAAAACCACTTTCAAATTCTGCCTAAAATATTAAAAAAGAACAATTACAGATATTTGGAGCATATGTTTATCTGATACTTTGGAAAGCTGCTTCACTGAGAGGAAGAGGCAATAGATTTCACAAACAGAAAGAGAAAAAGTCAGTAATCAGACAGGAATTTAAAAAAAAATATTGACCTGTTCAGAAAAAATAGTTTGGTCTTCTTAAACAAGACCTAATTGAAGGAATTTCTTTGCAAATTCTGGTGGCAGGTTGATGTCCTATTACTTTAGGACTTGCTCTGTGGTTCTGTTTTATTAAGAAAACAACAGACATGGGCCTGAAAGTCTTGCACTAAGTATATAATAGTCCATGGCCACTATTATGAACCTGTCATTCAAAGTACCCTTCCAATGTGATTATGTTTAAAGGATTTTAAGGCAGCCAGCATCTGTCTACTTCAAAATTCTGAGAGCTGTGCTTGGAAGAAAGTGAACAGAAGATTATAACCACCACAGAATAAATCAAGGAATTGTCATCCTTCAGACCTAGAAATATTTATTCTGACATGAGAAATTCCAGTTTATTCCTAAATCAATATGAGGCCCAGCCTTCTAAGGAGCTGGGTGAGCAAGTAGTCATTGTGGTAATAGATGAGATTCCACCATAGTCCTTTGCTTCTTTGAGGAGCTGTTTCGGTCTGATTCTGTTAAATAATGATGGAAAATTTAAGAGATTTAACATCCTCCATAAATACCAAAGAGATATCTCTGGCATCTCACCTGATGCCTCAGCCAGAGGTACTGTGCACAAGATAAATTCCCTTCTTCTAGCTGAAAAAGGATATTCTTGAAAATGTCTTCGTTGTTCAGGAATTCTGTCCAAGCAATACCGCTAGAAGCGAGAAGATAAAAAAGGAGATGATAAATCTAGACAAGACAGGGCCTGTGCCACAGATAATATATGTTTCCAACACCTAGGATGACTCAACCTCTCTGCATTCTCCCCAGTAGAAGATGGGAAACTTCAGGAACAGAAGGAAGGGTTTAAAATTAAAAGGAAAAAAAAATCTTCATTTCAACGGCATATAAATAACCATTACAATTAAATTTACTTGAAATCATACAAACAAACAGAGACAAACCTGAATTTCTTTAGTCCAAAAGCTCCATAGAAAGTTGTAAGCCTTGCCTGAGCTCTCAACACCTGAATGCAGACAAGAGATGTTAAGGTCAGTATCTGGCTTACCACACAGCTGTATTACATGGTTACTACAACCATCACAGAGAGGAACAAGGGAGGAAAACAAAGACTTTTGAAGAATTGCAGTTAATTGTAGAGGTAATTTCAATTGTATAAACACTTTCCATGGATTCCCCCTGAAGGCAGGTGAGGTCTGTCCAGTATACAGTAGGACTATAAACGAAGCAAAATTAAATCACTAATAGCACTTAAAGAGCTTCTTTCTTCAGTTTCTGGAGCATCTGAAAATGTCTCTCTGTGCCTGAAGGAATTGTTTGTTTCTGAAACCTGTCATTACTGTGGTTCTATTTCATACTATAAAATATAGTACCAGACTTTAAAGGAATTCAACAGTAGTACAGGTTTTAAAAACTCTGTATCTTACTTGTTTATGTGATACCGTGGGGTCAAGAAGCTTGTCCTTACCTCAGTTATGGATACCAGAGCCCCATCAGGTGATGGAGTAATGGCTCTATCATCTTTCTTCAAGATCTGAAACAAACAGATGAAATGGTTTGGCTGACAACTAGGTATGTGTAGAACATGTCAGACAGTACTATGCAATTAATAAAAATGAGCAAAAACTTAGTAACTCTGTAAACTGGAGTCTTTATTTTTCCATGTTAAGACTCTGATTGGGTTGCTACATGTATGCAGGATCAGACAGATAATGTGTATCCCTCTGATTCCATTTGATAAGGCAGGAAAGACTAAAATAATGAAGCCAAGAAGTGACATAGGTTGAGTTTTTAGTCCTGAAGTTAATATTTAAAAAGTACTTTCAAAGACTGCAGCTCAAAACTAAAACCTGCTTTCTGATGTGAAAGTAAAACTTTAAGCTCTTTTTTGCCTTTAAGCAATGGCAAGAACAAGGCAGTTACAAGCCTTGCTGCTTCTTAGTGTTTGGGAACATACAATTTATAATACAATTACTTCTTGAATGACTGAAATTGGTTTGAAGATGTCCTCCCTCTCACGTTGTACAGAAGCATGTAACAGGAATGGACCAACATAAGGAATTTAAACCAACACAACCCCTTACTCTGACTTTAGCGTAGTTCAGCATTTCTTGAGTGGTTTCATACAGGGGCCATGGAGCATTTATACAAAAATCCACAACAAACTAGGTATCCTGTTTGTGTAAAGAAAGAGTAAAAATTAATTCCAAGCTCCTTTATAATTTAAATTGCTTCCTTAGAGAAAGAGGGTAGAAATAAAAACATACCTGAATTTTTTGCAAATTTTCCTTGGCTTCATTCACAAGATTCAGCCAGACTTCCTGACCATAACTCCCGACAGAAGCTGAAGCTAGTTTCTCTAAAATAGTGTTTGCTTTCACTTTGTATACAAGCTGGGGTTTAAAAAACAAACAAACACACAAACACAAACCCCCCACAGTTTTCAGCTTGCTGCAATTACATTTTAAACAAACAATCTTCAACTGAAGACTCTAAACTTGTGTTCACTAAGTTTTTGAGATGAAGTGTCTTGCTGTACACTGAAGGATAGATTGCCAGTTAGTCCCTAACAATTGTGGTACCTTTTTATCTCACCAGCTAAGACTGACTTTTTTGTGTGTTTTCTTCAAAACAAAAAAGCAGAGGGACCATTCAGACTGAATTATTTGAATCAATCAGATAATGAAGCCAGACAGTGTGTAAAGAAATGCATTATCTCTTCTTTTTTTTTTCTTAAGCAACAATTTTTCCTGCTACTTAAATAGACAAATGTGCCTTCCTCTGATCCAGCAGCACTTATTTTGATCAGAAGATGCACTTCTGCAACACTTTTCATTGCAAGGTGCATTAGTTATTGTAAAGAAAAACGTAGTTCACCATGCAATTGTCTAATTTAAAATCATCTTTCAAGTATAGCATCTTGCTTTGTAAATTAACATTCCACTATATTTGTAATGTTTTTCATACTTCCTGTTGGACTATAGGGCAAGAACCTTCCTCATACATTCAGTTATATTAATTTATCTCTAAACATATTTATCAAGAGCAGACAACTTACCTCAACATCTAGTCCAAACTGAATAGCAAAGTTCTCTGCTTCAATGAATTTGTGTTTGTGAAGTAAGCGACTTAGTCTAGGGGTGAAAAAAAGCAAAGTAATAGTTCAACAGAAGTGCTAAACCACAGACAAAACCCCAAAATAATAAAATAGCATTTCAAGGAAAATAGTACCTATTTTCTGGCAAGGCTTCAGTTAAACTTCTCATCACAACAATAGAAACTGGGCCTTCAGAGGGTCTGAAGATGAGAGGTAAATATGTGAGTTTATAAACTGTGAAACAAGTAGATGTAGAAGTAAGCTGCCATTTTTCTATAATAATGATCTAGTAAGAAACAAAACATTATCTTACATCAGATGTTTTTCATGAATTCCTTCCAAGAAGTATATTGTATCCTGTAGGATGCAGTAACAGATGTCATTAGGTGGCATGGGAAAAGTCCCAAGAAAGCACAACTGCAAAACTTTGTGGGTTTTAATCTAGAAACAAACTACTGCTTTTCTCTCAGATGCATTTGTTGTGTCTTTGGACACAACTATTTCCTGAATAGTTTCTGCCTAAAACACCTAAGGGCCTCAACTGAACAGACTAAACCCAGTCTTTTTCAACCTTCTTTTGTTTAAGTCTTTATAAAGAAGCAGTTGAAACAGTAAAATAAATGTTTCCTCATCTAAACTTAAATAAATCCCAAATAATTGCAGAGCATCTTACTCTTCTAAGACAACTTAACACTTCATCCAGTTTTTTAGCTGTATCAGAAGCAAGAACAACTGGCAGTGGCATTAAACATTGCAACAGAATTAACCCATTCAGTTTGCTGGATCTCCTAACATTTGGGGGGGGATGTATTTAAAATTAATTTGTATAGTTCCTGCACATTTTCTAGCACAAATTAATTCTAGGCTAACAAGACTAACACAATGTCCTCTTTAATAATTATATGTTTCAAGACAATTATATTTCTTCAAAGAAAAAATCATCCAAACATACTGTGCTAATCCCACTTTGAACAAGTGAAGAAACAACAGATACTTCCAAAGAATAGAGCAGTTGCATAGTGGGCAAGGCAAAAACCATTAGACTTCTCATCTATAAAAGAAAAGGGTGGAGGAAACAAACAGACAAGTCAGATTATTTTTGTTTTCTCATGCCCTGGTGGCAGTGATGTTTGCAGAGTCATTTCTACCCCACACAATCCATAGAAAACCCAAAGAGCAGGGCAGCTTGCCCTGGTCACCACCCTAACATATTGCAATAGTCCCTCCCTCTCTAGATCTCAATATATAGATGGTCACATTTCTTTTTTGACTTGGAGCTTCCAAACATTTAGCCATCTTCTTTCCTCCCCTCCCAGGCTCTTTTCTGTAACTGACTGCATAACAGTTGAGGAATAAAAAACAGATGAAGAGATGATACCTGTTTGTTATCTGGTACTGTCATGACTATCAGTTTAACATTGGCAAGCCCTTGCCTACAGAACAAGAAAGAAAGAAAGGCAGTAAAATATACTCTATAAATCTTAGGTTAAAACTGTGAAATATTATTGCTTCTGAGCTTTAGAAGATTTCTTTTTCCATGGAAACTGGTGCATTTTAAAACCCTTTATAATGCACCTAAAAATAACACTGTTTTAGCATGTAGAGGACATACACTTCTTGATATTTTTAAGCTTTTCAAATGGATCTGATTCTTAGTTTTTTTAAACTGATGCAGGCCAATGGAAAGAACCAAGAGTCTTGTCTTCTAATCTTAATTAACATTAAAATTTCTGTTGCATTTTAACCATCTCCAGATTCTGGCTTCTCCATCTGCAGAGTTAAATCTATCCCAAAGACAGACCAGCTTTTTCACAACATCAGACTTGTAAGACATATTGCACACCTTATTTCAGACAAGCATTTTGTAACAACAGATAAACTAAGATAAGGCAGAGAATGCCAAGGTTTTCTTTTCTACAACACAGAGCT
>VWZY01013410.1:313458-327820 GCA_013399075.1 Chloroceryle aenea | reverse complement strand
CCGGGGCGCAGGTTCCCTGGGAGGGGAGGAGGGAAGGGATCGATTTGGCCGTTGGGCTGTGTTTAGTTTTCGTTCACGTAGCTTTCCCTGTCCTATTGTTTTCATTATGTTTAGACCAGGCCCGCCGTTTTCAGTGTACTCAGTGATTAATTATTTGTCCCCATCCTCTTGTTTGTATTGTTGATATCGATAGGGCACAGCTCTGCTGTAGTTCTCCCTCTCCATTATGTTCATATGCGGTCTGATAGTGAAGCTTTATTCCTCAAAATCAATGTGGTCTGGTAACGTAAAGATGCGTTTGTCCATAATTGAGAACCAATAAGAGTATTTAACAAACCCGCTGTGGTTCGGTTTTTTTTTAGAAGTAGGCTTGGGTGGAAAATAAAACCCAAAAAACAACCAAACCCAGAACCCCAAAGAGACCAGACTCTAAAGTGATGAAACTCTTCAAAGTTGTCCTTAAGTACTTTATGGTGTTTAATCTGATATTTAAAGTTTTTTGCTTTGAGAGTTTGGTGGCGAAGCAAAACAAGAGGACCATAAACTTCTGGATTTTTTATTGTATCTTTTAATGATACTTTTCCAGTTTATATAAATTAAACCTGTTACGAATAAGACTTGTTTGTTTGTTTGTTTTGGGGCTTTTTTGTAAAAGGACTTGAAGAATTACGGACTTTTTGCACCTAGTTCATAGGCACTACCTTTGAGGTCTCTCTAAAGTAGTAGTGAGGGGCTTGTTCAAGGGAACAGCCTGTGGGCAGTCCTTGTCTACTTTAAGAACTGAGAGTAGTCTCAGTGAAGCTTGTCAGCCTGTTCTTGTTATCTGTTTTTGTAGAGCTGAGGGATTTTTCTAGATGTAGTGCTCAAGGGCACTAATGAGCGGCAATGTATATAAATAATGAGACTGTAGCCTTGCAAAATGTGGCAGTGGGCTGGATTTTGGGTTCTACGTTTGAAAAGCCAGATAACTTGGTCAGTTAGCAGGTATTTTTAGCCTCCTCAAGTAACTTCGAAATGTAAATTAATAGAAATCACACAATTCCTTTGAAACTGTTGTCTGAGTCTTTTGGAAACCTGAGATGAAGAAGGGAGGGAGGAGTAGAAAGTGGGGAAGTGTAGATAAGCAGGTGATAGATAAATGTGGAATGCCAAGGATTGTTATGACTAAAGTAACAAACAGGGGAGTCGGGTCCTACTCTTTATCTAATGTTCTGAAGTTTTCAGGACAGTGGGTGGCGTATAAATAGCGTTCAGAAGTGACACTGAGTCTGTAGCTAAAGCTCAACTGCTGATTTAATTTTAAGCAGCCAGTGTTCTTTTAACTTTGCAAATAAACCCCCATTTGGCAGAAAACCATGCAAGTTGGAGTTCTCCGTTTTGCTGAGGTATCTATGAGCAGCATTTCTTGGCCAGATCATCTCCTTAGTGAGATCTGTAGCCACAGGATGTTCAGGTTGGGTCATGATTGCCATTTGGATCATCAGAACAAGAGCCCCCTGAGTCTGTAACGGCGTTAATGAAAGCACTTTGACCTTTCCAGTGTGTGCTTTTTTCCCCATTCCGTTTCTTTCATTGTGTTGGACACTGGTTGTGCACAGTGACTTCTCCCAGTGCTGAATCACAAAGCAGATTTGATCACTCTACACAAGTTTCTGGGTTTAGTCCTCCTAGGTCATGATTTAGAAGGGATGGAGGGAAAGTCTTGGGTTTTGTCACCTAAGAAAACTGTGATACAGAAATTGTTGGGCAGGTGGATGTGACTTATGTACTCACACAAAGACATTTTTGCTCAGAGATGCTGTTTGAGTCTTTGAGTTACTCAGGAGTTAGCTAACACTAATACAATATACCTAATACCAGTTTTCTTGACAGTTCATTCCATACTTCAAAATCCTGTGGGGATTTTCTGCTGTGCCTCAGTTATGCCCTAACTTATGAGGTGACTTAGATCTGTTGGGACAGTGTTGACTTTAATCTCAGTCATGCTAAAATCTTCAAAGGTAATTGATCTACAAACACCACCATGTAGAGAAAACTGTGGATCAGAGTTTAGCCTTAACCGATGCTCTCAAAAGAGCAAGGAAAAAGTAAAGTTGAGTCTAATGTAGTGGGAGAAGAAAATATTGTATGTTAGTTGTCTTTATTAAAGTGCTGAAAAATCAATCTGTATGCTGTTACACAGTTCACTGCGAGTCCGTCGGGCTGTTGCCTCAGTAATAACAGGGTGGCTATTCATGAGATTGTCTTTACAGAAAATAATTTTTAAGTGTGTCTTCAGAAGAAGTACTAAGTAAATAGTTTTTTCTTGGGTTTCAATCCTCAGATTTTGATTTTTAACCATTCTGTCATCTTTTGTAGGGTAGTGATACAGAACGAGATGGAGTAGCCCCAGAAAAGTCCTCTCCAGAAAGAGAGAAGAAAAAAGAAAAATCAGATGCNNNGACTGGAGTATGACATAGCCTACTTTTTCCACTGTCAGAGCTTAAATAAATGCAAACAAAGAACTGGGAATAACAGGCAGAGTTTGCTTTCTGCAGTAGATGTGGAATAGTGCTGTTTGTTGTCATTTATGACATCTATTCTTGACTTTGAGGGGTGGAATAACTGAGAGGAACTAGGAAAAGTCATAGGCAGCTGATGTCCTTTGGTAAATAACAGTGAACGTTTCCTTCTCCAGATACTGAAGGAAGAAAACACAGAAGCCGGAGCAGAAGCAAAGAGGTAATTAACACTTTGTAGTGTTTAGGTAATTGTACAGTACATCTTTAAAAGTATCTTATAGTAATGCACATATGTGTAAACCTATATAAATGACTTTATGGTAAGTACAAGAAATTGGAAACGTTAAGCTTAAAAATGCATATGGAGCTCCTTTCTAGTGAAGCATGATTGCAGCCATCATGTTGACAAGGTAATAGTTTTATAGAAAAATGCTTTCAGAAACTAGTAACTTAATTTCTTTTTTCTGTTTTAATTTTCTTTTTTTTCTGTGGAAACAGCCAAAAGAAAGAATTCATGTGGAGAATTAGAATGGTGTTCATGATGACTTTCACAGAGCTTCCATTAACCCAAAGCCTTGGGTGGCTTTATTCCTGGCTAATGTTCAGGACTTTCAGTGATACATACCCATCTACTTAAGTAGATGAAAAATAATTCCCCACCTGACCGAGCTCTGTTTATTGCATCCTTTAGTTGTAAATACCATCATGGCTTGACAAACAAGCTGAGTCAGCTGGAAATGTGGCAGTAGCAGCAAAAATTTCCGAGGGCTGTCTATATCTTTTAAAATCTATAAATATGTGTATGTATACAGGGGAGTCAGAAGAGACAGCATCAATAATACTTTGAAAATAACTGGCTTACACACCAGATTAGAGTCAAAACAAGCAAACCAGGAGCATCCAGATAGTTACAAAGAAGCTTAAGCCATGTGGGGCAATAGCAGGCTGGGTCAGATGAGGGACTTCTGAACTTTTAACCTGGGTCAGGAACTTCTCCTTCCCTCATTCCAATGGAAGCTCTGTTTAGAAAAGGAGAGAGGAGGAGAAAAAAAAAAAAAAAAGGAGAAATAATCTAGGAGAGTTTTTGTGAAATTGAATATATTGTTTAGCTCACATGATAACATTTCTATAATAAATCATACTCAGCGTGCTAATGCGCGAAGAGACTGAACTGAAGACGCTGCAGACTCAGATAGCAAAATTATAAGCCTACTTCATGATAAGGTAACTATTAGTCATTCAAACTCATATTTCCCTTACAAATATCTTAAATCCGTTATGGGATATAGTGGTGGTTTATTACTAAATGTGTGCCTGGAAGACATGATAAAAAAAACCTTTCTAATGTTTTAAAAAAAAAATAAATCTTTGCTTAAAATTGTCAAGTGTTTTGTCATGATCTAACCTTACACAATTTATTTAGCAGTTTCTAAGTTTCAGAGACTGAATAGTTGAGGAATAACGTCCCACAGTAGATCTGTTATTTTCATTTGCAAGATTAAACTCTTTGTAGACTAAATGCTGAATATCATTAATTGTTTTTAATATGTATGTCAGAGCAGCTACTTATCTAAATACTTACAGGTAACAAACTTCAGATGTGATTTTATGCAACAACTAATTCAAGGAGTTAATAAAATACTGTAAAGGGGGAAAACAGTAACATTCTATACTTCAAAAGCTCTAGTCAAATATATTTAGAAGTGGGTATGTATTAATAAGGAATTAGAAAGGCTTGGATAAGTGAATGTAAGGTAATTATAGCATCTTCTCCAAACTTGTTTCTTTAGAGGGAGAGTTAGAGTTATAGGAGAGGGTTTATGAGTAGTTATCAGATAAGAAAAACCCCAAACCTCTGAAGAATTTGGGTTTAGTTTAAAATGAGCGTATCATGCTTGAATTGTGACCCAAAACATTATTTAAACATAAGATTTAAGTGGTCTATGCTTTTGTGCTAGAAAGATTTCAAAATAAACTGGATATATTAAGAAAAGGTGTTGATGTCATGACTTAGTCTCCAAGGAAAACACTGGCAAAAATCAGGCCTGACCTTGCTAAGTATTTTTGGCATTGCAGCTATAAAAAGGAATCTTTTTTTAAGAGGCACTGCAGGAAGAAATTGCAGTACAGTGAAGCAGTGTATCTTTAATTTAAAACTACTGTGGGAGGTCTCAGAGTGATATATGTTAGTTTTAAATACTAAAAATGGGATGTCAATCACATAACTTACTACTTTGCTTTGTAAAACCTACTGGAAGTTAACTGACTGAAGAGAGTTTGGCTCTAAAAATTACATAATGATTGATAGAAAATTGGTTTCATTCTAAAGGCAAAAGAGTATATGCCTGCAGCTATGGATTTTAGTAACTTTCTGTGTGGTAGGCTTAGGCAAATATTATATTTTTGCTGCAGATGTGAGTGTGTGTGTATATGCATATTCATAAATTGTCAGGTACTTAAAGATAGGCACTTATATGTTTGGAATGGAGACACTAGCTGAGAATGACAGTTGTTTTGTTACAATGCTGTGAACCCTTATATGGAAACACTGTAAAGATAACTTGAATGATGCTTTAAAAGTTCTTGAGACAGCGGGGAGGAGGGAAAAGGGGAAAAATTATAGCGTGCATTTGCAACTTTGGGTAGTTGGTGGCATTAGGTAAAATAGCCATCGCTCATGATTGAGTCACACTCCTAAGGTTACTAATGTTGCATCACAGCTTATCATTTTTTATCTTCTGATACCCATACTAACTCTCTTTGTTGCACTATTTTCCTGAAAGAACCAACTTCTTCTTAAAACAGGCAAGAAGACACGAATCCAAAGAGAAGTCCTCCAAGAAGCACAAATCTGAAGACCACAATGACAAAGAACATTCTTCTGACAAGGGAAGAGATAGCCTAAATTCATCTGAAAATGGTGAGGATAGACATAAACGCAAAGAGAGAAAGTCATCCAGAGGGAGGAGTCATTCCAGATCCAGGTCTCGTGAAAGGTAAGTGTGTTACATGATAAAGTGCATTTGCAAAAGCGGCGTTAGGAATTTGTGTAGGTTTCTGAAGTACTGTTCAATTTTATTACTGACCTCATTTAATTGGTGGGTGGTGCATTTGCTGCTACTTGGTCGGGGATTTTTCGGATCAGTTCGGAGTAAAAGTACAAAATATCTCTTAAGGCTTTATATAGGTGATGTGTCTCATGTTTATAATTAGTATACAGAGTATAGAAGATCTATAAAGGGAGTGTATTAAATGTTCCCTGTTAACAGTGACTAGAAAGAACATACACCTTAGCAATGTCATGGCTTTTACCTCCTAAATCAAGAGACAGTGCTGTCTAAGCCTTCTTGCACAGTAGGACAGCCTGCACGCTCACGGTAGGAGAACTGCTTGGGTCACACAGGTTGCTGCCAGCAGAACTTAATAGCCAGCTCTGCTCAAGGCTGAGGGATCTGTAGCTAACAACCTGGTAGCAAGGAGCAGTCTTCGGCTAATGATGCGCTGAGGGACTGTGTGTGACTCACAGGCTGAGATTTGGGCGTCTCTTCCCTAAGGTACTGAAATACCATGGAGAGGAGAGTTTTGTTGTCTTGATTTTAAGACTCCTGCATCAAATGAATTCAGCTGTGTATTTGTTTAGGGATGCACACTTTAATGAACTAAAAATAGCTCTGTTGATGAGTACGATTGTTGATGTAAACTCTGCGTAACACTTGTCTGTTGTGCCTGGTGGTAGTGTTCAGTTCCTTTCCCATTTCGTCTCCTAGTCTTAAAACCGTTCCAGGCATGAACTCTTCCGTGTGTAGTTTGCAGTCTCCCCACCCTGCCTGATGCATTTTGCCCTGTGGTGACGAACCTGTATGTAAGTCCTTAAGTAGAAGTTGAATTTAACTTGAGAATATATGTAAGAATTTGGGACGTGTGTTTCAGACGTCATCGTAGTAGAAGTCGTGATAGGAAAAAGTCCCGATCTCGCAGCAGAGAGAGAAAACGACGTATAAGATCTCGTTCTAGATCAAGATCTAGACACAGACATAGAAGTAGAAGTAAAAGCAGAAGTAGGAGTAGAAGCAGGTAAGTGTTAACTTCTGAATATGCTTAGTGGTGGTGTTTGGTTAAATGTTCTGTGGCGGGCAGATGTATAGAATGATGGGTTTGCTGGTTGTTACTTACTCGGTGTAAGTTAATGTGGTTTAGCTTTTTCTCAGCTGATACAGTGGCTTAAGGACTGCGTAAAATTACAGAAACACAGCTGAAGTGTCTCAGATTCTCAGTTTTTGTAGCATGATTTCTTGTTGGCAATTAAAAATGCATAACTCTATCTTGTGAGTATCTTACAAAACAACCATTATAGAACTTCCGACTCATAAAACAGAAGGAAAGTAATTTAATATTTTGCATTGTAACGATTACCCCAGTTCATACTCTTTCTTACACCACAACTGAATTTACTGTCTTAAGTAGCATAATTAAATTGCATTTAAGTGGAAAAAAAATAAGATAAAACTAACCCTTTCATGTGTTTGCCACAAGAGTAGTGTAGTTGGCAAAGCACTACTTTAAAAGTACTATTTCTCTCTTCTTGTGTATGTTTCATACAAGAGAAGTTCAGCTGGGAGTCCTTAGCTCGCCAGAAGCCAATCCTGATCAGCCTCACAAAGTTACCTAAAGCTGTCTGTGAACTGGCACAGTTAGGGTAGTGTTAAGAGGAGTTTTGAGTCAGATCACTATTTCTGATTTGAATCTGCTGTCCTGTGTTAGTGATTACCGATTCCTTTTGTCAAGTTCAACATGAGAATATCATGTCAATTTTTCTCCCTGTCTTGGGTGCTTCCATTTCTTCCTTAAATTCTAGAAGTACAGATGGAAATGCTCTATCTAGACAGAGTGGCTTATGCTGGGTCAGTTGGATGGAGCTGAGATCCTTGCCTCCCCTGGAATTTGCTAGAGTTGAGACTTTCAGGAAGTGAATGTTCGCCAGTACTGATAAACCGTTCAGTATTTTGGTGTAGAGTTCTGAGTCTATTTATATGTTTCACCTTTGCATTCTTAATGCCCTGTAGGATTTTGAGTAAGCTGAAGTATGACTTAATGACCACTACTGTTGTGGTTTTTCCCTTCTACTTGTTTTACATTAAACAAGTAGCTTGAATGCTAATTGGCGTCCCTTCAGAGCTCCCAAGAAAGCATTTCCAGTGTTCCAGTTCATTTAGTAGTCTTTTCACTGGAGTATTTTAAACTGCATATTTAAAGGCTGTAGAAGTTGTTTATGACTACTCAACATTACGGTGGATCATTGGTGAAACTGTTAAGAAGACTTCTTTCTGAAGAACTAGTTGAATTACGTGGTTTGTGTCATACTTTATTTTGACACACTTTCTACCAAGCTTTCAGCTGGGGTGAGTAGAGCTGGGTCTGTGCTTGGTGCACGTTACTTGCATTTCATGGTATTTCAGTCACCTTCAGCATGATGGGTAAGGTTTCAGTTCCCAGTTTTTTATTTCCAGTTACTGTAGATGATGTGCACTTACTGCTTATTAAAAAAGTCACTTCAAGCGTTTTATGCTTAATGGCTTCATGGGAACTTCACATCCCAGAGTAGTATTTTTGCTTCTGCGATAGAATTCAGATTACCTAAACCAGAACAGCAAATAAGGGAAATAAAGGAAAGGGAGCTTAGGAATTCCTTCAGCTGGAAACAGGCCTTGTTGGATAGCGATGGACATACTGCAAGAATCCTCTCCTTTTAAGTCCTGGTTTTGTCTCACAAAACCTAGAGAAGGAAAACAAGTGAGGCAGAAGTCGTCTTTTTGTTGTGTTGTGTTTTGTTTTAAACAGTAGCTAAAACACTTAATTAAGTTCTAGGCTCAGGTGAAGCCTTTGGAAAGAAAATTGCAGTGCAAGCCTCATGGAAAACTCTTGCAAGCCAGATAAACATGATAAGGAAACCTACCTTGTCAAAACTCAACTGGGAGATTAATTCCCTCGCTCAGGAAATGCAGTATTTGTTGTGTTCCAGTTCACAGGCCGTGACAGAAGCATTTGTGAATAGTAGAGCTTGACCTTCTCTCGATGGCTCTTTATGTAATCTCAAACTCACATTTTCAAGTGATCTTTCCTCACTAGCATTTAATCTTTTTTTTTAAGTTTTTTTTGTGAGTGTGTAGAACTTCCTGGCAGTTCTTTTGTGGCATTGCTCTGATTAAATGCTAGGTGGAAAACGTGACACCATCTGCTTGTTTCAAATGGAAATACTTAAATACAAAAGCTCAAATACTTATTTCCTTGATGTTTACCAGTGCAATAAAGCATCAGACCAAAGACAAGACCAAACTGCAGTAGTCAGCACGGGATAAATGAAGGTATCTTTGAAACATGCATTACATCTTATCTCAGGAATGCAGATCTGTCACTTCCCAGTGCTTGAATCTGCATCTTGTTTTCTTCTATGAAAAGATAAGTCTCACCTCCTTTGTATTCTACCAGATTTGTCATGTAAACAAGGATCTCTTTTGTAACTTCAGTCTACCTTTGGTGGTGTTTGTAGCTGCTCCCCAGGTTACAAGCAGAAGAAAGAGTATCTGAATGCCCCTTAGAGTAGCTGTTGCCAAGTTAGCTATTACCTTGTTAGCTGTTTTCTCAAATGGTTGAGAATAACACTTGAGTGTAAAATTGCAGAAACATCTCTTGTGCATCTCAACTTTCTGTTTATGGCAAATCTGGGAAAAATCTGAGTGGTAGTGCCTGTAATTTAAGCCTTATTGGACACTTCTAGTGTCTGTGACGACTTTGTTTTTGTACTAATCATCCTGGCAAAGAGGAATGGTGCTAGTAGTACTTGGTATGTGTCTTGAGCAGCTGTTGCTTAGGTGAGACTAAATGTGTATGCCAGAAGAAAAACTTCTGCTTGGGAGGAGGTGGGGAGAAGGTTGCTGAAGCAGAATTGAACTAAATATTTCGCTTAAAAATACATTTTGAGTTCTTCCCAGATTGTCAGGCTCCAGATAATGCATGCTTCGTAGTTCTCTGCATAGTCCTTCTCAAGAACAAGCCCAAACAAATCCCATGTGCTTACACCAGCTCTCCCATTTAGTTTTGATGCCCTCCCTCAACAGTTGTCCAAAGCACGTTTAGTGAAGAGTATGCAGAGGGGAGAGAAACAGTAATTTCCCTGAGTACTATTCTGGCTTTTAAATCCAGCCTCTTCAGAATGCTCTTTTTAAACATTATTAGAGCACTGTGAGGTCTTCTGTGGTTTTAAAGCATTCTGGTAACTTGATTCATTTTGCAGTTTCCCTGCCGTTGACTTAACTGAAAATTACACAGCATGTTTTCTTGTCAGGTTTTAGAATGAAAATCTCTATGGGTGGATCTGTTTGTTCACTGAGTATTAGAGGGTAAATGAATAACCAGAATTACACATTCTGTTACATCTTGCAGTTGGAAACCTTCAGTTGTAGCTCTGCCTTACTACAGTCAAAGTGTGGCTCTTAACACTGTTGTAGTATAATCTGAAAGCTGTTCTTGAGAGCTCTCCAAATTAATCACTAAGCAGTTTTTCACAGTTGTGATCAAATACTTGATGAAATGTTAAGGTCTGTATGGACCTTCCCTGTTTTAGCAACTCTGTTCTATTTGGTTACAGAGAGCGAAAGAAAAGAATTGAAAAGCCCCGAAGGTTCAGCAGGAGTCACAGCCGGAGTCCGAGCCCTCCACCTTTTCGGGGACGCAATACAGCTATGGATGCACAGGAAGCATTAGCCAGAAGGTCAGCAATAGCTGCTGGTTTAATGTTATGTGATGTAAATAAGCTGCTGCTGATGATGATTTTGGATGTGTAACTATGTTTTATTCTCGTGGACTTTCTTCTAGACTGGAAAGAGCAAAGAAACTACAAGAACAGAGAGAGAAAGAAATGGTTGAAAAACAGAAGCAACAGGAAATGGCTGCAGGTAGTCATTTATTACATTAATTCCTAAGCAGTAGTGTGAGGGGAAGATGGAGTATGTAGGCTTGTGCAGAGTGTTCCAGTCCTGTCCCAACAGTTACATGTGTGTGTTCTCTTTGTATACTTGGTCTGTATACAAGAACCATAACTAGAACTAAGAAATATGTGGAAAACAAAAGGAAACTATCTTATACACACACAAAAAAAACCAAACCCCCAAGCATCCAATCAACCAAAACCCCAAACACAGAACCTCAATAAATCACTGAGTTTATAACCAAAGTGTTGTACATTAGGCTGGTAAATGATTTTGTGATGGTTATTGGGCCCTTCCTTTATGCATCATTAAGCAAGAGTTTGAAAGCTGTTAGGGGCTGAGGGGTCTTTAGAAGCATGAGCTACATTAGTTCACTTGTAGTTCTGCTCACTAAAAATATCAGAGACTTGGTTCTTAATGCACAAATAACATTTTGTTGTGCATTTGTTACTGGGACGTTTTCAGCTTATTTCTGATGAAGGGAAGCATTTGGGGGCTTTGGGTTGGTTTGTTGGGGAGCGTTGAATCTTTGTTTGTTGGTGTTTCTTGGTTGGTTGGTTTGTTTTTTCCAAAAGTCTGAACTATTGCTATTGTCTGATAGCAAGTCACCTTTCTTCAGCAGCTGCGGCTACAGGAGGTTCCGTTATTAACGTTGCTGCTCTTCTGGCCTCGGGAACACAAGTCACTCCTCAAATAGCAATGGCAGCTCAGATGGCAGCACTACAAGCAAAAGCACTAGCAGAGACTGGAATAGCTGTTCCCAGCTATTACAACCCCGCAGCAGTGAATCCAATGAAATTTGCTGAGCAAGAGAAAAAACGGAAGATGCTTTGGCAAGGCAAAAAGGAAGGGGTAATGTTGTCCTTTCTTAATTCCATAAAACCTGTTTGGAAATGTCTTGCACTCAGTTTAGGGATGCTTATTAATGAGATTTCCAGCAGAATTACTTTAATACATGTTAGGTAGTTTCCTTAGCAGCAGCAGCTCAAGGTAAAACTTGAGGAGTGAAAGCACTGAGGTAACTGAACCTCCAGTGACATAGGGTGTTGACACAAGCCTCAGGAAAATGCCTGATGTCATGAAACTTAGAGGTATAATTGGATCTTGATGTTACTTTTGTCACTTTGCCTGTAACTTGCAAGTAAATACCACATCCAGATGGTCTCTTTTTACTGTAAAGTGATGTCTAAGTTACAGAAACCCTAATTGACCCCTTCTTTCCATGACTGCAGAGATTTTCCACTTCATATTTATATCCTGTCCGATTCCAGAGTTCAAAAACACGTCTGCAAACCTCGTTAGTAACTTTTCAGGAGTAGACTAATGCATTACTAACACTAAAAAAAGCTATAAAATAATCCTTCAGACTGTGTCGAGTAAATGCTCTTGGATTAATGACATGGGCCACCAAATAAAAAAAGGCTCCTGTGGCAGTTGCTTTTTCAGAAAGTTACTGGATTTGAGGACAGCTTTTGCCCCCTGGTACTGTGGGGAAAATTGGTGCTTTAATGTTTGCATTTTTGTCTTTTGCCACTCTGAGCTAATATGGAAGAGTGTGTGTTACCTCAGATTAACTGTCATCACGTGTCTGTTACATAACAGGCTCACTTAGCTTTTTACAGATTGTTTCATAAGATGTGAAAAACTGAAACTGGTTCATGTGGCAAAAAGGAGGGAGGAAGAAACTTGAATGCTGTCCAGACAGCTCTTCTGGGCTGTGCTCTATATTGATTAATTGTAATAAGCAAATTGTTTTTTCCATAATTGACTTGAAGCATCTATTCCCACACGGTTCCCCAACTCGATGGCAATGAGTGCAATCTACCTGTGTAAAAGCTACACCTCCCTTTTCAAACCTTTGCTTAAGCAAAATCCCCTCCCAGAGTGGTTCTGGGAATGGACAGGAATGTCAGGTGTGACCTGGAAACCTCTCCCTTCTAGCTGTGCCAGCACCACAGGACAGCCTCATTTTTAATGCAGCTTTGTTTGTGATACTAAGAGAAATGTACATTAAAAGGTGATGCATCTTTGTTTTAACCTGTACAGGATAAATCACAGTCTGCAGAAATATGGGAAAAACTAAATTTTGGAAACAAGGACCAAAATGTCAAGTTCAGAAAACTCATGGGCATTAAGGTAAAGAGTTTTGAATGTGTAACTAATTCTCAACTGTAGGATAGTGATTGCTTTTTTAAATTGTACATTAACCCGTAAAGAAGTTAACTTGATGCTACCTGATGTAGTTAAGATCTTCAAGTATTTCTCATTGAAGTTCAAAAGCAGCATCTCAATCTGAATTCAGTTAAAATTCTAGAATTTCATTACATTTCTGGCTAACGAGGCAACTGTTAGGATCTGTAACAACAGGGGCAAGTGGCCAGTATTCCTCATGGGACAAACAGTAGTATTTATATAGAGATTTAATTGAAGACAGGTATTTAATGAGTTAGAAGTACTAAGGAACTGAATGAAGGCCTCTTTTGGACAGCGAGAAGAGATCTACACTAGAATCTTCCAGCAGTAAAACCAAATGCTTGATTTCTTACTGGCTTCTGAAAACTACAAAGCAAAATGGTTACTATTTAGGACACCTGTACTGTATGAAAAATCCCCCTTCCTACACAGCTAACATTTTTCTTCCATCTGGTTTCTAGAGCGAGGATGAAGCTGGCTGTAGTTCTGTTGATGAAGAGAGTTACAAAACGCTGAAACAACAGGAAGAAGTTTTCAGAAATCTAGATGCACAGTACGAAATGGCAAGATCACAGACTCACACACAAAGAGGAATGGGATTGGGCTTTACATCTTCCATGCGAGGAATGGATGCAGTTTGAAAAAGAAAAAAAGAAAAAAAAAAGGCAGTTTTAAAGTTTGGGACTATGGAAGGTTCTTGTTCAAATGTTGGGTCCTTGTTCACCAAAAAGCTAGCATTCTAGCTTGCATGGGTGTTGCATTGACTTTAATTTATTAAAAAAATACAATTTTTTTGTAAATATCAGATCAGTGATACTGGTGTTAGTGTTGTAATCAGGTTATCCCCACTTCCATTAAACTTGACAGAACTAGAGAAGGACAGTATTTTTTAGTTAAAAGTTCTACTTTTCAAACCAAGCAGCAGATGGGATAAACTCATACATGGATATTTCGTGTCCACTGTCTTGTGTACTTTTGTACTTTAACCTTGTACAGTTATTTCCAATTCTTGAAACATGAAAGAAACATTGTGTAGATGTTATTTAGCGTTCTGGGCCGATAGGCACATAATCCAGTGGAAAAAAAAGAAAAAAAAAAAGAAAAAAAATGGTTAATAATAAAGACTTTTTTTCTCTAAGGTCTTAATTTTTGTTTTGGGCCAAGCTCTAAGCAAGCTGGTTAAGAGATGGCTGGAAAACTTTGCAAGTCAGAAATAGAGTATGTGTTTTGCTTTGCTTTTTGTGAAAGTAGGGTTGTTTTTTTTCTTCACATTTACAGTATGGAGCATGACTCGGGGTGAGGAATGCTGATCTCTGGGTTTTTTTGGGTCAATGTGATACACAACAAATTTAGCAGACAGAGGGAACCAAACCATACTTAGAAGTAAGGGAAAGTGTGGCAATTGTTTGTGGATTATATAAACTTCTCTTACAAGAACTGGCTAAAGCACCAGGCAGCGCCTGCCCAGGTGTGCAACTCCTTTCTAGGGCAGGATGCAGCCAGTCTACTTAAAAATAGTCTTGCCCTCCACCCTGCTTGCTCCTGCCCTATTTTGGCTTCCTGCGAAACAAAAGAAACTCGAACAAAACCACAACCAACAAAAAAAACAAAAGGAAAAAAAGAAATGCCACGGCTCGTTCCATCTGGGGTCTCCTCGTCCCGCAGGGAAGGGCCGCTCCCGGC